>MJUT01007112.1:15336-30078 GCA_002080005.1 Gigantidas platifrons
TGTCTATCTGCTGAATAAATACATCGGTGGTGTAATGGTTAGCGTGCTCTTCTGGAGTGTGTTGTCTATCTGCTGAATACATACATCAGTGGAGTAATGGTTAGCGCGTTCGTCTGGAGTGTGTTGTCTATCTGCTGAATACACACATCAGTGGTGTAATGGTTAGCGCGCTCGTCTGGAGTGTGTTGTCTATCTGCTAAATAAATACATCGGTGGTGTAATGGTTAGCGTGCTCGTCTGGAGTGTGTTGTCTATCTGCTGAATAAATACATCGGTAGTGTAATGGTTAGCGTGCTCTTCTGGAGTGTGTTGTCTATCTGCTGAATACATACATCGGTGGTGTAATGGTTAGCGCGCTCGTCTGGAGTGTGTTGTCTATCTNTGTCTATCTGCTGAATAAATACATCGGTGGTGTAATGGTTAGCGTGCTCGTCTGGAGTGTGTTGTCTATCTGCTGAATAAATACATCGGTGGTGTAATGGTTAGCGTGCTCGTCTGGAGTGTGTTGTCTATCTGCTGAATAAATACATCGGTGGTGTAATGGTTAGCGTGCTCTTCTGGAGTGTGTTGTCTATCTGCTGAATACATACATCGGTGGTGTAATGGTTAGCGCGCTCGTCTGGAGTGTGTTGTCTATCTGCTGAATAAATACATCGGTGGTGTAATGGTTAGGCGTGCTCTTCTGGAGTGTGTTGTCTATCTGCTGAATAAATACATCGGTGGTGTAATGGTTAGCGTGCTCGTCTGGAGTGTGTTGTCTATCTGCTGAATAAATACATCGGTGGTGTAAAGGTTAGCGTGCTCGTCTGGATTTTGATTGATTTTTGGTGTTTTCACGCCACTTTCAGCAATATTTCAGCTATATCATGGCGATCAGTTTTAGTGGTGGAAGAAACCGGAGTACCCGGAGAGAATCACCGACCATGAGCAAGCAACTGGCAAACTTTATCACTTGCGGTTGCGAGTCGAGTGCACCCTTTTTTGTAATATACAAAGCCGGGCGCAAACCCAGGCCGTATTGGCGATAGGCTTGTATGAGTTGCAATGCAATCCAACTACCTAACTCATTGAGCCACGCGGGCACTCTGTGTGCTCGTCTGGGGTGCGGCAGATCGTGTGTTGGGTCAAACCAAAGACTATAACATTAGTACTTGCTGCTTCTCCCTTATGCAAGCAGCATAAAGCAATAAGGGCAGCGATTGTTTGGCTCGGAATCGGGATTATGTGTCCTAGTGAAGCGTCATATCTACCCATGGACTATTGTTTCAGTGAGCCAGCACAATAAAATCAAACTAAGCGTGTTCATCTATTAAAAAGGGGATATCATCACCATCTCTTCGAAAGGCAAGTTGTTCTTGTCATGATATAGCTCTAAAATTGCTGACTTGACTTTAAATACCAATTACTCAGCCAAACTCATCCTAGATTGCAGTCAGTTTGAGGAAAATAATATGAAGAAAATATTCAAACGTCAATAAAAGAGAAAAGTACGATATTTTACCTAAGGGCCTCCGTGGTCGTGATCGTATGGCAGTTGGACTTATAACTATACAATCAGTGTCTATCACCACTAACGTTGTGAGTTCGATCCCGCTCATTATGAGGAGTTCTAAATACAATAGTATGTGATAGCTATGTGAAGTTTGTCAGTGACTTACGACAGGACGGTGGTTTTCTCTATGTACTACGATTTCCTCCAACAATAAAACGGATAGCTGAAATTTCATTGAAAGTGGCGCTTAAACACCATAACCCTAACTCCATTCCAAGTACTAAAAGGGCTTTTTTCGATTCAATTGATAAACAGTTTATTGTATTAAACGCCTCAAATCAGTTGTAAAGAAATTTCAGAATGATAAATAAACTACAATGTATATATAATTATATAATGGGAATTTTATTTATATAATAAAGTATATTATATCAACAGAACAATGTTTTGTAAATAATGATCTTGCTGTCACACAAAAAAATATTTATAATCTGTACAATACGGTCTTGTCTGTATACAATATTTTTGTTTCATAACGTAGAAATTATTTATAGCTTTAAAATATCTTATAATAAGATAATGGTGATCAATGGTCTTTGTTATTGTTAAAGAAAACTTCCGACACTATTACTTGTAATAAAATACTATCTATACTATTTCCGGTGTTTTATAAATAAAGTTTTCAGGAACTTCTATGATGAGATCAATTCCCCTTTTATAGTCATTGCTCGTCACTTCAGTCAAAAGACTAGCAAACATTTCTTCTTCCTGATTATTTTGCTCAATATTTTCTGTTTCTTGTTGATTTCTAGTTTCTTCAAAAAGCATTTTACTCTCTTGAACAACAATGTCTTTGATCTTCCACATCTCGTCGTCTTCATTTATCGTTTCTTGAAAACTAGACATAAAATTTATATTGCTCGTCAGTTGTCCAAAATCTGGTTCTTCTGGCTTTGAGAATAAAATGTCAGATTTCATAAGTAACCACGGCACAAAGCCACCTGCAACAGTAGCTAGCAGTTGATTGGATATAGATATACTGTAGGCGTCACCAAATGCCAGCACAACAAGTGTTACAAACAATAGAAACATTGCAATACTGATAAAGCGTCTAAAAGATACAATGATATGATCAGACAAGTCTCCTGGACAATTAGGGTGTGCAATGCCACATGCCTCAAAGAAAAATTGTTTTGTAATATATGGATTATCAAATTTATCAAGAAGTAAAACAACTCCTTTCGTTGACCATTTCGGAGTTCCAAAGCTAGTTGTAATACTAGCAGGTTCGATACTCGCATATTCAACTTTAAAAGCCGTATTTTCTTGTTCATCACTACTTAATTTAGCTACTTCTGTTAATTTTTCACGGTTATCATCCTGCAAGATCCGGTGTACCAATTTGTTATACTTTAAATAAAGACTGCCAACACCACTAAAACAGCTGTTAAAATATAGCCATCCAATTGATAATGCTGATATGTATTGCATGGCGTGTGAAGAGTTCAGAATAAGTCCAATTAATGTGTAGATTGCTACCTCGATGAGAAAAATTATGCATTCCATTGTCAGTAAAACGAATGACGTCATTGTTAAAAGCGCAATCATAATCACAATAAATCGCCAAATCGGATTGTGTATATAGCGTTTCCGTACTTGATACTGCAGTCCTCTTGCTCGATCCTTTTCTGTATTTTTGTAATTCGTGTTGAAATCAAAAGCATCACAAAAATTACTTATCCAGTTGCATATCTTAGACGTCTTGTTCATACAACATTTACTGGTCTTTGGTGAAAAGAAGCTGGAGAAACTCATAAGCAGAGATAAAGATAAATTGACGGTCGGGAATATCCGAAATGACAACACTATGATTACTACCGGTACAGCAGGTATCCAAAATATCAAACCAATGATAAATCCAAAAATTCCGAATTTCCTGAAGGGTGTCGTTAAAACTCTAAATGCCCATTTTATGACGACCCTTTTTGACCCGTCTCGCATATCTTGGAGGCAGCTTTGTGTCATTGTCTGGAGTTCTAGCTTCAATTTCTTACTAACAAAACCGAATAAGACGTAATCGAGGGCAATCATGACGTAGCATGCCACAAAGAGTACATGAACTGGTGTAAGAAAATATGTTAAGTTAACCTTCAAGTGTAACTTCATATTTCTATCGTCTGCTGCCTTCTGTCTTTCAGATCGAATCTCGCGCTCATATATGTAGTAAACACACAGACGTAGAATCCACGGAGAGCAGACGATAAGACATAAGAATATACGCATGAATAAACGCAGACATTTGAACCAAGGATATTCTTTTCCAAACAGCCTGAAACAACCTAACAAATTTGTGTTGCAACAGTCTTTTATGTCAGTTTTGTCTCTTATTCCACATTCAAAAAATGCATCATAAATTGTTCTTGACAAGCTTGTTGGAGCTTTATTTTCTGACAAAATCTGATCATGACGGACGTTCAAATTCAATTTAGATACCTTCAGTTCGTAAGTAGATTCATTCTTCATATCTTCAAGCGTTTCAAGAAACTTTGGCATTCCAGTAAATTTTGACAATGACACAGTTTCTAGAACATGACGATTTCCCCACCAAATTCCGGTATCGGTAGTTTTCTTTACAGTAATAGTGATTGGTTTCTGTGGAATATGTACAAATGATGATGGCGTGTACTTCTGTCTGTAGAACGAAGTAGGAATCAACATTGGACAATACAACATGGCAAGAACAATGATTATATATGTACATACGTCTATCGTCTTCATCCATAAATTTTTCTCGACACGGAAGCAAATCGTTTCGTTTTCGTCATTGATGTAACAACATTCATGGAAAAATACTGCATAACCAGCATCACTTCCGATATGGACATTACATATTTGCTCCTCATTATGTTTTGAATATTTCAACATAAATTGTCGTATCATTTGTTCGTATTCATATGCATTAAGAAGCTTCATGCATCCCAATGGTGTTTCCTGCAATTCTATTTCCGTCCGTTTTGTTTGAATAGCTAAAGAGTTCAAAGACAGAATTTCATAGTTTGGTCTCAGTTGGAGCAGACCGTTTCCATGGGTACCGGATGTCTTTATCCAATTGAGCGGCTGGTACATGATGCTGTTGCCATTGCCAATAAATTCAGGTAGTAGTGTTGTATTCGTAAACTTTATAGTTATATAGAGGAGTTTAGAAGAAATATCCAAATTCTTCGAAGTTTTTGTTCCTTCTACAAATCCTAAACTGCAATCTGTAATGTCGAGTGAACCTGAAAAAATAAATATCGTGAAAACAAATTAGCATTGTAATTCGAATAAACACAAGATATTGGATCTCGGTGTAGATATAAAAAAACCAATCGTAAACTGAATAAGATTCATTATAAAAACTTTGATATTTAATTTTATAGTGCGAAATACTTCCTGCACAAAAAAAAAATACAATTATGATTTTGTCATAATGCCTACAGTATGCATTTTGTATAATATATTCTTCATTGTATGGTTGAGTTGCAGATGTTCCGGTTAAAAAATGCAAATAGGAAATCTGATATTCGTACCATCGTGTTCCTTTCGATTTCAATTTTTGTATATTTCGATATCTGACAGAATAGTTTCTGAATGACCATTTTTTTCTGTAAACAATATTGATTTTATTTTCCATTTCACACAATCAGTGATTGTGTGAAATGGAAAAAAAATCAATCAGTGATTATGTGAAATGGAAAAAAAAATAATATTGTTTACAGAAAAAAATGGTCATTTGAGCAAAGACTTTTGAATCTGGTGATTTCTGATTAAATTACAATGCCATACGATCGCAGTAACGATGGCCCATTTATTGATTAGACTTAACAAATCAAATCTGTATCCGTTGTTTTACAGAAAACCATATTCATTCAAAATGTTAATGTTTATCGTCAGGTCATAATTTATCTTCACATCGGTGCGTGAATATTTCAACTACATGTAGTAATAAAATAAAAAAATTAAAAAATGGCACTGTCGGAACAGTTCCAAAATCCAATAGAAAAATCGTAAAAAGTGGCAAAATCGCTACCCCCTAATACATACGATCGCTTACATTCCTGGCTTGGTACAGGCACTTCAATAAAAAGTGACGGGGTTAAGCTAGTTTAATATGTCCAAGCTTTCCGTCTCAGTGAAATGATACGGTTATACATTTAAAATATTCGTAAACAGAATAAGATTAAATATAAATCTGTAATTTATTGCGGAGGATGGGTTTCTGGAATTTTTATCTTTTAAAATTTCTAATAACTTGCTGACGATTATTATACGTTAAACAAAACCGAAGGTACAATCCAGGATGGACATTCCAGAGACTATTATAATTTTCTTGGGGGGGGGGATTCCTGGCCATTCGATACTTATGTCAACCTTTTCGATCTTGAAGAATTTTTTTTTTCATAAATTACAAAAAGAAAGTTTAAACAGTGATGGTAAAAAAATCCACTATTAACAAACACCTCTGTCTCACCTCAACCCATTAAACACAAAAGAGACCACAAGTTATGGAGTTGGGAAATGTACAAAATTATGGCGGGGTTACTCCGTTTAATGACATCTCAAATCGTCAGTATAACGATATTCAATGGGAATTTTGTGTTTTTGTGATCCGGGATTGACAAGGCAGACAATTCAAAATTACTTAACTTCTGATGTCTCCTTGTAACAATGTATGATATAATATTAATTATATGAAGATTTTAGCGAGATTATGTTAATTATCAATCCTTGCTTTATATAAAAAAAAAACCCAACCTTTGATTGTACAAGAACAAAGAAAGTAAATGCCACAAGCAATTATTATTAAAACATGTCGATGAGGATTGAGTAAGTTTAAAATGTAAGATTGTCTGGTAGACGTTAAACGTTGAACCACATGAGGGAATACCGATTAATGCTCAGCATAGAACTGGTAGACGTTAAACGTTGAACCACATGAGGGAATACTGATTAATGCTCAGCATAGAACTGGTAGACGTTAAATGTTGAACCACATGAGGGAATACTGATTAATGCTCAGCATAGAATTGACTTCATTAATATGGAGTAGAAAAGCGTCAACTTTATCGTCATCGTGTAGTGATCGATGCCGTCATGCATCGGACTATTTTTGGAAATCCTATAGATTAGCGGCGTTAATTGGAAACCTTGTAAGACCTTCTATAGTATAGCAGTGTTAATTGGAAACCTTGTAAGACCTACTATAGTATAGCAGCGTAAATTATTAAAGCAATTTTAAAGGTTGTATATTGACAAAACACATGAAATAATATTGTTACACAATCAGTACGACAAAATATAATATTATAATTATATATCAAGTTACACTACAACATACAAGTCAGCAATGCTACTCATAAGTGCACTGAACTTGTCATCATTCTGGTGGAAGTTCCTCCATCGAAATTCGGAAAGGTATGTCTGAAACAGTGCCCTAGACGTTCCAAATTGTCGACGTAGTTTTCGTTTCACGCGCATCCACATATTCTCTATATTTTAAGTGTGGAAATCTGGATCTCACTTTACATGGACCCTTTTAATAATGTACTTAAATATTTGAAAAATAATTTACACTGTCCATTTGAAAATTGCTAACTTACGACGCTATTCTATAGGATTACCCTTTTTTTATATACTGATAAAGGTTATCCGATGAATTTCATAAAGATTTAGAATATACTTTTGACTTCTTTTTTTTCGGAAATTGAAAATAAAAACAAATATGATATGCAAGAACTTGAAAAAAGATAAAAAGATAAAAAGATTTTCTGAAATTGAATACTGACAAAAGTTTGAATTGTTAATATTTCCCAAGTTTGATATAAAATATTAAAGATTTCTTTTTTTGTAAACGGAGAAATAAATAATCTGAACACTATGACATCTTTTTTTAGGGATGTTCGCCGTGATGTCACAGGCTTGAGAATTTACCTGTGTGGTTGGCAGGAAATCAATAATTTCGATTGTCTTTCAATGAAGGCTCAACTTTAAATTGTCATTATTATTTGGTTATTTACGATAATTTAATAATTCTTTCAGAATAAACAGAATAAACAGATTGGAAATTCAATCTTGTTTTATTTAGTTTGGAAGCGTAAAAATGCATTATTTCATATTAGAATTATGAATTTATCATATCAAAATTAAAAAATGTAAACTGGCAGAAAAAATATGAATTTTCTTAAGTCTCTAAAACAATTAACAGAACCAAAATTGGTTTGGAAATAAAAAAGTTATAAAAGTTTGGTTACTTTCCTGTCAATTACTGTATTGTTTTACTGCCAACCAATTATTTGTTTAATGACATGCAAATTAGTGAATATGACATCACTAATGAGATTGGCGAACATTTACGATTTTTATAGTTTTTGTGTCTCTCTTCTTGGTATTTGTATAACCTGAATCATATCTATGTACATGCATAGGGATTTACGAAACTTCCTCACCATCGAAAATGTGTTGGTTATATTGATTTTCTAATTTGTGCTAAACGTATATATATGTTCCAGACCATACGCGTATTTGGACCGTACGCGTACGGTCCGGACCGTATGCGTATTTTTTCAAAATACCTATACGGTCGGACCATACGCGTACGGTCTGCCTAGTTTTAAGAGATTATCGAGGCTTCAAAAATATTTTACAGATCAACGTTATTCGAATCTAAAATATATTTAAAAAAAAGTTAATTATCGCAGTTGTACAATTTAGAAATAAGTATAATTTAATCTATTACAAACTTACATGTCTTGAATTTAGCATGTTCGTAATAAGTGAATTCTGCTCATTCGCAGTTAACAAAATAGTTTGAAATTGAATAAAGTTTTTAATGTAATCGCCAGTAAACAGAATGTGGGAAGAAACATTTGAAGCATATTTAGGTCGAATACATGTTTGACACAGACGGAGACTGGAACTGAGACCGACTCACAGACAGAAACCGAGACTAACTCGCAGACAGACTTACGATGTTACAGATTACAGACATAGATGAACTCATGACAGTTGATGACTTTATGGTACTGAACGACATTATAGTTGACCCTCCTGACGATAGAAACTGTACCGTGAAAACAGACGACGGACAAATTACAACTCACGACAGGATAAGACAGATGTTGTACAGAAATTATAAAAAATCTGTTGAAAATACGATGAGAAAATATAAGAAAGTGTCAAGGTCTAATGTAAAAATTGAAAAAAGGTAGTTTTGTAACCGCAAGAATACCTATTGTTCATAGGGCATCTGGTGATCTACCACGATTATTGTGTAGGGTTGATGATATTATTGGTAAAGATGCAAGTTTGTGCAAATTATCATGTAAATTTGATGTGTTAAATTCATGTTATGATATGGGTGATATAGAACTTTTGACACGTGAGGTTGAAACTTCGCATTGGAAAAAAGAAGACATTTCTCTGCATGCTGCTGCAAAACAAGCAAGTTTTTCTCTTGCAAGAAAAAGATGTAAATGCAAGGGAACATTAATGAACAAAGAAAGTCCGGCGTTCCTTGTAGCAGCATGTATCACTCTGGGCGTGCATGCGAAAATGTGATTCAGGTAGACAATTAAAATTGCATTATAGTTCAAAAACTGTTTACTTTTCATGAGGTGATGGTGTTTTGTTTAAAGTAATAATAATTATGATAAATGTAATTTGTAAAACTCAATAAAAGTTTATGAAATAATGTTAGTATTAAAAAAAACCCATATGGTCTAAATACCTGTATGGTCCAGCTCGTACTAGACCGTATGAGTATACTCATACGGTCGGACCGTACGCGTACGGTCGGACCATACGCGTATGGTCGGACCGTACGAGTATACTCATACGGTCCGGACCGTACGCGTACGGTCCAAATACGCGTATGGTCTGGAACATATATATAATGTAGCCGAGTGGTGACGAGAACATATAAGTAAAAGGCTAATTTTCAGAATGAGAACGTATGAGTTTATGTAGTTTCGATTTAGAAATTGAAAGATTGCAGAGCAGGTGATTATTTCAGAATTTGTGTTTTCGAGTATACATTACTACCAGATTACATTTATAGTTTATTTACTAAACAATTGAAAGTACATGCAATGGCATATAAACAGTTTTACTAATAACTCATTTAAAATACTTCTTACCATTTTGTTTTCCTGTAACATGGTCTGTTTTAACTTTTCCCAGAAATATACAGCATATGAATAAAATACCCAGAATCAGAGTCAAGTATGATGACTTCATGGTGTCTTTGGATACAATAAAACTCTCAATAAAATCACCACATTTTAAGGCAAAAATGTCATGCCTTGAGCTAAATACTTATATTGGTTAATTTGGCTGAAGAATAAACAAATATTTTATTATGATAATTGGTCCTTTTATAAACCGAAACCTTTGATGTTAATTTGATTAAAGAAGAACAAAGAGTGGAAAGGTGTCACAAAATAATTTTGAAAACATGCCATAATTGATTTGTCTCGAGCAAATTATATAACAAATGGTGATTTAACTCACCATGTCAAAAACTGGATGCCATGTATTCTTCTTTTTTTTTTTTTTAAATTAGAATAATTTTAACATATGGGCAAATGGCAAAAATGTGCATATATTGAAAAATCTAAGTTATAAAAATAATAAATTCTGAAGTTGGTCCTCCTGGTTATCTGCCATTTCTACGTTTATCTTCTCTTTCTTTTTATATTTGTAAGTTAATTGTACCATTATGTCATGGACATAATTGTGTATTTGATTAATTGTGATATTTGTTCTTTATACCATGTAACTTGATTTTTAAGGAAATAAAGGATCTGAAAACAAAATATTGTTAAGATGATAAAGTTTTGATCGGGACATACGGTTAAAGGACATATCGGAAAAGGATCGTCGTGGTCGTGATCGTATGGTAGTTGGATTTATAATTACCTATGCAATCAGTACCTATCGCTACTAACGTTGTGATTTGGAATCCCGTTCAGGCGAGGTATACTCGATGCAACATTTTTGAATCTCGATCAGGGCGAGGAGGACAACATTATGTGATAAAGTTTGTCAGTGACTTGCGACAGGTCGGTGGTTTTCTCCGGGAACTCCGGTTTCATTTACCAATAAAACTGACCGCCATGATATAACTGAAATATTGTTGAAGGTGGCGTTAAACACCATACCCTAACCGTCTTATCAGAAACATGAAATCATTATAATCTCTGGTCAGAAACATGAAATCATTATAATCTCTGGTCAGAAACATGAAATCATTATAATCTCTGGTCAGAAACATGAAATCATTATAATCTCTGGTCAGAAACATGAAATCATTATAATCTCTGGTCAGAAACATGAAATCATTATAATCTCTGGTCAGAAACATGAAATCATTATAATCTCTGGTCAGAAACATGAAATCATTATAATCTCTGGTCAGAAACATGAAATCATTATAATCTCTGGTCAGAAACATGAAATCATTATAATCTCTGGTCAATTCATTCAAGTATTTCATTAACAGAAAGATCTAAAACAAGAACTAGGCATTTATTTCAAGCAATCTAATTAAAATTAGATCTCTCACTTTACTCTTTGCAACAGTATTTTCAAAACGTTTGGCGTCGTGGCCGTGATCGTACGGTAGTTTTACAACTACCTATGCAATCAGTTCCTATCACCACTGATGTGAGTTCAAATCTGGATCAGTGCGAGGGGTACAACATTATGTAATAAAATTTGTCAGTGACTTGTTACAGGTTGGTGGCTTTCTTCAGGTCCTCTAGATTTCCTGCAACCAATAAAACTGACAGAAACTAACTGAAATATTGTTGAAAGTGGCGTAAAACATCATCAAACAAACAAACAAACATCAAAAACGTGATCATTCAATATAAAGAACTCGCTGAATATAGCTGAAAAATTGCTCGCTGGACGTTAAACACCAATCAATCAATCAATCAATCAATCAATCAATCAATCAATCAATCAATCAATCAATCAATCAATCAATCAATCAATCATGTTAAGGCAATACCTGATGTTTTAAGAAAAACAGAATACTAGTACATAATTCATCCATTAAATGTCAGTTATATTTATTTGATAAAGTTGTAAAGCCTATTTCATTGTATGGGTGTGAAATTTGGGGGTTTGGTAAACACGACTTTATTGAGAGGGTCCATTTTGTAAACTTTTATTACATCTAAAAGTATCTACACCTAATTTTCTGGTTAATGGAGAATTTGGGTAGATATGTCCTCTAGATTGACCACTCCTTTTCACAATTCAATATTTAAATAATTATTTACAATGTATTACATGTATTTATTTCCTTTGTGTATTGTGTAAATAGTCATCTCTATACCGATCTGTAAGTTGTACCTTTCTAGCTGTTTATATAGATATTGTTCGATTAACATGAATTCGCCCAGATTTATATAGTTCCACTGAACAACTACGGACGCATAGACGACAACGGATGGCAATTAACGATTATATTTCCATAAACTGGAAAACTGTAAATACAGGAGTCCATCACAGTTCAATACGAGGACCGTTTTTGTTTTTACTTGTGAATGACATTGTTGCTTATGTATAAATTTGCAGATGACACATTTATATATTGTTTTGTAGATAATAAATCTCTTACTTTAAAAACAGAATCCCTACACCAGTGGGCGATGGATAAGGGAGTTACATTAAATGCTTCAAAAACAAAATTTGTGGTATTTAGCAGAAAAAATAGGTTTAATATTCCTTTTTCATAAACATTTAGGTCTAATCTTTTGCTCAAATGCAAAGTGTTCATTTCTTATGAAAAAATTCTACTCTGAAGAAATTGAAGCATAAGATTGATTTAGATTATATTTTATTATATCTTAAGGGTTAGGATTAGGGTTATGGTGTTTAACGCCACTTTCAACAATATTTCAGTTATATCGTGCACGTGGCGGTCAGTTTGATTGGTGGAGGAAACCCGAGTACCAAGAGAAAACCTGCTGCAAATCAATGACAACGTTGTATCGAGTACATCTCGCCTGAGCGGTATTCGAACTCAAAACGTTAGTGGTGATAGGCACTAATTGCATAGGTAGTTGTAAATCTAACTACCATAGATCCTATGGTAGTTAGATTTGATCCACCACCACGAATGTCGATGGCCCCTATATTCTACGACAGTTACACCGTAACAAGGGTAACATATATATAGATTTATTCTTGGTACCTACTATATTGAATTCGTTCAGTGATGATATAAGAAACACTCCAAGTCTGCCAGGTTTTATACGCAAAGTTCATGAAAATATCTGACACCACCCGAGCTATTATTCTGTTGACACTCGAATATATAATATACTACATTGTCAACTTAGGAATGCGATCAGCAGTCTCAACCATCATCAATTGTGCTTGACCACCTGTCAGATGTCCATGTGTTGATCAAATTGAGGACAGCTTCCATTATTTTATGCGTGTCCTCCATCCTGAGTGAGTGAGTGATTGTTGTTTACCGCCAACTCAGCAATTTTTCAGCTTTATTATGGCGCAAGAACAAGTTAATTTTCAATAAGATGATGATGAGGTCCGCTTTGTGCTAGACCAACACGCTTAGTTGGATTTGTATAGTACTAGCACAGGGATTTGCCCCCGGCCACTAAATTTGCCCCACTGAATTTTATTTTGCTATCAACGTACATGTATCACCCACTTAAAAATCACAAGGGAATACGCCATTATTAACCCTTCCTCGCTTCAACTCCTTCTATTTTTTTATATTTCTCTTCAATTTCCCACCTTATCGCGTGTATGGATCTTTTGATCCCTTTTGCAATGATTTGTTACATTATTTATCTTAGCCAAGATTCTCCTCCCTCCGTTATAGGGGACCATAGCCGATTTTGGTTATACTGTTTGGTTTTATTGCTCCAAAAACACAATGAAAATTTGGTTTTCCAATCTTTCGATTTTGAGCGTTGCCTGGTGACGGTTATTCCAGAAACGTGTCGTGTGCACTAATTTTATCTGCGTTTTTATTTTATTATTATCCTTTGGGCACCTGAATACACATTCAATTATCGATCCAAACATCGAAAAGTTAAAAAAGGACAACATCATGGACACAAAAACAAAATTCTAGTTGTTACCCTTGTATGAAAGGCATAAAAAGATTGCGAAATTCGAAAAGACCACGTGATTTCGCAGTAAGTTAGATAGAAGATAAAACTTTCGTTTTGTGTCCACGATATTGTCCCTTTTTTCCTTTTTTTTTTTTTAACTTTTCGATGTTTGGATCAATAATTGGACGTGTATTAAGGAGCCCAAAGGATATGTGACAATCATTGCAAAAGGGATTATTTAAAAGATCCAAACTAGCGATAAGGTGAGAAATTGAAGAGAAATAAACATAGAACGAGTTGAAGCGAGGAAGGGTTAGTAATGTGATTTTTATGTGGGTAATACATTAATTTTTTTTTCTTCTTAAAAAATGGCATGCATCAGCACCTCGTCATGAACAACAATGCAATAATTTAAACATATTGTAGTGTCTAAATAACCCTTTTGTCATTATTTAGACTATAACATATGTTTAAATTAACTACAATGCACTTCACTTATAAGCTCATAATCCCAAACAACAACAACAAAAAAACCCACAAAAATCGCCTATCTCGGCATTTTATTAGGTACTAAGTACCGGTATACTACAAAATCTGAGACATTCAACCATACTCTAATTACAAGTGACAGATTATATATCTTCTGATTGACGGACAGTCAAATGGAGTGCAGTCCTGTTGTACCTCTACGGTAACCGTAGTGGACTTTTTGAATCATTAATTAATAAATAATGTAATAGTTACTCTCAGATATTGATACTAATAAAAATAAAGTGTGTACAACACTAAAATATATGTGACAAAACGTGAACTTAATGTACAGGAATATAGATGTATGAAAGAGTTTAAATGGATGGAATGGTCAACCATATTATTTCTTGTAGAAATTCTTTTGATGTTTCTGTTTCACTCTGTCCTTTAGATAATCTAGAAAATAGAATCCACTTCTCTTAGCTAGCATATTGTTTCTTCCTGAAATTATATAAAATCTACATAAGATATACTAATAGAGGTAAATATTGTATTAAAACACTTCCTTATATGGTCACAAAACACGACAACGTAAACTAAAGATTGAACAACACGAAACCAACTTAAATGAAGAGTAAGTAGTTC
>MJUT01007128.1:20601-35391 GCA_002080005.1 Gigantidas platifrons
AAATATATTATTTAATTTCTCATTAAATTTGTCATTTTCTTTATTTTAATTTCCCTTCATATATATATATATATATATTTTAAAAATCACAAAAAATATACTATTTAATTTCTGATTAAATTTGCCATTTTTTATTTATTTCAATTTTTCTTTCTATATACATGTATATGGTTTTTTTTTAAATTACAAAAAAATTTATTATTTCATTTCTCATTAAATTTATGATTTCAATTTTTCTTCTTAAATCAATATATTTTACTTCATTTTCATTACATTTTAATTAAATATAACATGTAATATTTAACATATTAACTACTTAAAAAAAATAACAACCTTCAAGTGGCCCCAACATAATTGCTAAAACAACAAGCTACACTATATGTTATTTTAAGAATGTTGGTGTCCGGGAACACCCCATATGAACTATGTATACGTGTGGATATTTTAAATCTTACATGGCGCTTTATCAATCAGAAAGGTCGTGGATTATAATAAAATGGACTATTTTTTTCATATACATTTGTATTACAATTTTTATCTCAATTTAATAATCGCAATGCTCCAATTGTATTATCACGATCATAGATACTACTAACAGCACGCTAACTTGAGATAAGAAATATTTACATTAGTACATCCTTTGTGTTTAGAGATAAACTAAGTAAGCAATAGATTAAAACGGTAACCCACCTTATGTTTATGCATTAGGTAGAAAAAAAACATAATTCATGAATGTGAGATTGATTATAAATAGAAAGAGATTGTTGCCTTATCTCTCCAGTTAATATTCGTCACAAGTCAGATAGTAAGTATAATTTGATGTGACTAAATTAAACACTCAATACACAACCAAATTTTGGACAGTTCGAATTAAATATAATTTTTCCATTGGTTATAACCTTCATTTAAATTTAATCCAGATAACATGAATTCACGGGTATATAGAAGTAAAATTGAGGACCCTTTGACGTTGACGCACCGTGATTCGATTTTTATTTTGTATTTGCAATTTGCTACATTTTTATTCAAACTATACAACAGATTTGAAACCCTAAATAATTTGAAAGTCTTTGCTTCAACGGGGAAGCCTAAATCTGATGGATATTAACCTTAATTTAATCATTTACATTATTCGGGAACTGTAAATTTAAAATAACATATCAAATAAACCGATACTGACTATCAGGGACTTCTAGTCCACCAGTAGAGATCTCTATCCAGTGATGGTAAAGACGTAGATATCTAATTTATTACACACGACACGTTTCTGGAATGACTTTTTATCAGGTTCATATAATGCTCCAGTTCAAAACCAAATAATCTGTTGGGGAGCAAATAAACCAAGAAGCATATACAGGATAGCCAACATCGGATAAGATGACCAATTCCTGAGAGAGATATACATAATATATCAACTATCATCATATTGAAGGTTAGATAACAAGCTTACATAAAACAAATAAACAATTATGTAATGAATATCCATTGACTAAAACTACTTACAGTATATAATTTATAACTCACATTGAGTACTGTTTCAGAACGGTACGTTACATAAGAAACCCCTGATTGTGTAGGTATTTTATACAACCTTAGCATTTTTATGTCTAAGGCGTGCACAAAAATACCTTACTTTTGAAAATTCTCTTATATATATATATTTATTAGGAAACTACCCCTTTACAACGGGGGCAACCACTACCGGGGTAGCAGGGTTGCGTCCAACATGCATAAAAAGTTCTAACAATATATACAATGTTACAAGTAAAAAATTCTCAACTATAGCTATATACTAAAATCACACAATAATGTCAATAATAAAATGTCACACGCAGTTCAATGACATAAAACTTTCTTAGATTATCTGCAATAAAAAGAACCATAACAACATGTACGAAATAAAAATAGCACTAATTGTAAAATATCATATTTTCATTTTTAAGAAGATGGCACTGAGGTTATTTTCTTTTAAATATATAAGTTATTGCTAAGTACAATTACATTATAGATTAATTTGAAGCATATCAGCTCGTTCTATCATTATGTGATCAAGATATTTTTTACTTTCGATATCAATTTTCTTGTTAAGTTCATGATCGTAAAGGTACGCAAGGTCGCCTATTAAAAACTGCAATTGATTCAAGGGCGACAACTCCGAGAAGCATACGTTTACAGTGGAAAATAGACTTTCGTGAATATAGTTTTTACGCGCGTTCGTTAATACGCTGAGCATTCTAACAGTACATGGAGTATTGTTTCAGATGTATTCAAATCACAAAGTTGACACTTATCCGTTTCCGTTAATTTCATTCTTGATAAAGTCGAATTAAGTGGAAGACAATTTAATCTTGCCAACAGTTTTAATCTTGACTGTTTAAAGTCCCCAATATTTGATAAATATGGTTGTTTTCCTTTAAGAATCATGAAACATTGGTAAAAGTTTAAAGAACTTTTTTCCATAATTCCGGTATTTATAATTTCAACCGACTTTCTACCGAAAAGATTATTAAATGTATTAATATTAACATGTCCGTCTATATAGTGTGGGAGACCGGACGAGGTCAAAATATCATTAATATAGCTTAAGTATCCCCAACCGTTGGAGGATGATACTTTGAGCTCTTCCATAACTATCTTACAAAGACGATTGTCAGGTAAGGAGTCAAATCGAGCAAAATAATAGATTCTTTGTCTATCCATAAAACTGTTAACCGACTCCCAACCAAATTCAGAAAGGAGGGCACATTTTGGAATATTCATTTTGCATTTAAAATCACTTTGCCCACTTGATATTGACAACTTTCAAGCATTTCGTGACATGCCTTCGAAGAAGGGAACCATACAGAACAGCCATACGTGATGGATGGTCTCACCACTGAAGTCCATAGCGCATCGCCGAAGTTTACACGGTTGAAATTACCATGTTCACCGAGAACCCTTACAATGTAATTCAGTTTTTTCGTGAAATTTTCTTTGACATATTTTTCGATGTGGTAAGATATCTTAAGTGTTCTTGAAAAATATATTCCCAAGTATTTGTATTCATTTACTTCTTCCAAACAGTCATCGCCTAGACACCATAATTTGTCTTTATCTATTTTTTTACCAACTACCAGAACTTTGGATTTTGATACATTAAATTTTAAATTCCATTTCGTAACGAAAGCTGAAGCAATGTCAAGAAGACTTTGTAATTCTTTTTCAGATTTGCCGATGAGAACAATGTCATCAGCTAAAAGTAGACAATTTATTAATTCTCCTGCTAAGTTCATACCAAGACCCTTTTCTTTCAACATTGATACAAGATCTGTCATCAAAATAGAGAATAAAGTTGGATATAATATACAACCCTGTTTTAGACCAAACTCTTGATCGAACCAGTCTGATTCATAGCCCCCAAATAAAACTTTGTTGCTTACATTTTTATACAGGGCGCGCAGAATCTTCCAACATTTCTCCTGTATACCATTTTGCCAAACAAGATAAAACAAACCATCCCTCCATACTTTATCAAAGGCAGCTGAAAGATCTAAAAACGCTAAGTAAGTCTTTTCTTTATTTGATTTTCTTAGCGAACACATTCCTTGAAGAGAGAAAACATGATCTTCCGCTCTTCTATCTTTCCTAAAAGCTCACTGGGCTTCACCTAGAAGATTATTACTTTCGATGAAGTCCATAACGGTACTTTCAATAATTTTACAGTATACTTTGTATACGTTTGAAGTGAGGGTTATTCCACGATAGTTACTTAAGTTATGAATAGACCCCCCTTTATGTAGTATATTGCACCAATTAATCAATTGTATTTGGGTAAGTGTGTGTGATCATGGATAAATGTATATGACTTATAGTCAGTTATATACAATTATTGGATAAAGGTATGAATGGTTGGTGGGAATAACTGCATTCGGTTAATAGGTAAACGTATATGAATTGTTGGTAAAATGTAAGCAGTTGGTATGTAAATGTATGTGGGTTATGGGTAAATTGCATATATGTTGTGGGTAAAATTTACAATTTATGTGGATCTATAGTAAATGCATTTGTTTAAGGGATCAATGGTTTACGGATATAGTATGTTGGTAAATGTATGTGGATGTGGTTAAATGCATACGGCTGTAGATGTATGTTGTAAAATTATAATTTGATATTCTATATTAATGCTTTGTAGGGAATAGTTCTCAGGGTCTTTTAAACATATGATGTAAACACAATGTAAAAGCGATATCTTGCAGGGGCGGATCCAAGGGGGGCGCACCCGGCGCGCGACCCCCCTAAAATTGGTAAAACCATGATTTTTTTGCGTAAAATCGTGGTTTTTCACACGAAATACCCCAAAAATTTTCGCGCCTCCCTCCGCTCGGCGCCATTATTTTAAGCGCGCCCCTAACTTTAAATACTGGATCCGCCCTGTCTTGCTTCTGTTACAGGAAAGGTTTGAAAGGGGCAATCAATAGCCGTAAATAGAAGAAGGGCACAATGGCCAAAAGAAAAAGGATAAAGGGGGAAACAACAATATACACTAGATTACACAGAAAACTAAAAATCCAGCTGCATGACTCCTACAAAAAGCGGGGGAGAACTCAGGTGCTCCGGAAGTGTTAGCAAGTCCTGCTCCATATCTGACACCCGTGTCGTATTAAACGACACGAAAATCATCTGATATGGAAATTGTGTTGGACATCATTATACGTAGACGAATCAAACATCGTTTTTTACACGGAAATCGTAGAGGAACTAAAATCATGAGCACATGTAAGTTGACAAAAAGAACAGCACGAACCCTACTAAAAAAAAACAAGTTAAAAATTGGGACGAAATCATGTGCTCCAGAAGGGTTAGCGATTCCTGCTCCACGTGTTACTCTTGTTTCAAGCCCGGAGATAAGTTATGAGGAAAGGACCGGATTGTGATTACGACAAACGGAACGTGATTACGATAAACGGAACGTGGTAATGTGTGACACAGATACTCCGTAACGGTTAACCTAGTCATGGTGGCGATTGTAAAACTTTCGAAGCAATGACTTCAATATACCCACTTTGAACCCTTGGTTTAGTAGCTTCATTGTTAGCAGCAACCCTCTATCAAGGAAATCATGAAACGAACCACGAGCCCTGGAATATCTGATCAACTGGGAGATATATACTCGAAATGCAGGTGCTGTTGGAATATTGCTACATACATGTTAACAATGGGAACATTAAAATGATCTCTTTTGCCGTACAGTTTAGCTCTTATCCGGCCCTATTTGTAAATTTTGAGGTATAGATCAAGATATATTTGATAACTGAAATCTGTACAAAGGAAAGCCAAAATAATAAGATGTACCTCTTACAGTTCGCCAAATGTTTAGCTTAGTCTCCTTTGTTTATGTCCATTATTGTTCGGAGGACGAAATGCATATGGCTGTTTGAAGTCCCAATGACCTCAAATATATGACGTTTTCGCTCTGACATAATGTGGGGAAACAACTCAGTACAATGCAGTGCATGTTAGTCAACAAACCAAATGCATTAACTTTGTTCGTTATTGATAAAAGATAAAAACTTGTTGAATAAACTAGAAGCAACGCATAACACAAGAATATAATTCACCATATTAGACGTAGATAACAAAGCTAAATCATAAGAAAAATATATATATAGGAGAATATCTAAAATTGTTTACATATTCCATTTACCTTAAAATAAGAGCTACCATAGACACCGCTATAACTGCTTCATACCTTGACCTGCTCATATAAATTGGACTTTGATGATCGGGTTAAGAACGAAACTTAAGGAGCTGATTTCAATTTCTGCTTGGTAAACTTTCTGTTTATATGTCGTAATATTCCAGCATATAGCTCTCAGTTGATACGATATTCTACAGCTGACGTTTACTATCATGAATTTCTTGATAAAGGATTGCTGTAAACTGAATAAAAGGTTCGTAGTGGGAGCAATCGTCTCGAAAGTTTTCAAAACGATTTTTCACCAATTAAAAGTTTGACTTCATAATTTACGATTTCCGCATAAACATGATGTTCCGCTCGTCTTTACCGCCAGCTGTTTGTAGGAGGACTCATGTCCTATTGTGGGGGTTTTGGTGTGTAGTGGTGTCCAACACATATTGTCTTGTGTTTTCTTTTTGTCTTGGTTGTCTTCGTCTTGTGTACCCAATGTTGCCAAATTCTCTGGACTGTCCATTTTTATTTCCCCTGATATCAAAGCTTTTTTCTTAGTTCCCGAACACTCTCCAATATTTTGACTTTTAGGTTAAATGATGAAGGCCCTACCAGACAGACGTCGTGGTCATTTAATTTGATATCTATATCTAACATTAAAAAGTAAGCCACAGTCACGGTAGGTAGCACTGTATATGTATAATATATGAAGTTGTATTAAAACAAAACACTTATAAACACTGTCGTACCGTCTATATGTTTGTATCTTTCTGTATTATTAACCTATTTGTAGTCACTAGACCCTGTACTGGTATTCGCGTTGCTCAATCATTATTTTTCTGTGTAGTGTTGTGTCGGCCATTGTTTGTCCATCAGTCCTCTCACCTTTCATCATTGTCTGTTTTGATTTTACTTTATAATGATTTTGTTGTCAATATTAATTGATTGGGAATAAGTTTTATAAAATGACCTCTTGGTACTCCTTTGAAATTAAGTATTTCTTAAGTGATTGTGTTTATCAGTTACTTGTGGCGGGTTGATGATTGTGTTTATCAGTTACTTGTGGCGGATTGATGATTGTCCGCTACATACGAAAGGGACTGTCCCTATATAATGATAAACATTCACCCTACTGCAGCCATCTTTTAATTAGTTGACTTCCAATGTCTTGACTTGGTGTGTACCTGTTGTATGTTATTACACACGTCGTGTGCACTAAAGTTGATATCTCAGTTTTTGTTATCACGTGATTTTAAAGTTAAAATAATACAAAAAATTCTTAACATTACAGTGAGTGAGTGATTTTTTTTTTTGCCTAACGCCAATTCAGCAATTTTCAGCTATATCATGGCAAGAACAAGTTCATTTTCAATGAGATGATGACGAGGTCCGCCTTGTACTAGACCAACACTCTGAGTTGGATTTTTATAGAGCCTAGCTCACGGAAACAGTCCGCTGGTATAAATGTCGATCCACTCGGACAGATTATTCTGATTCCGAGCCAACCAGTCTTTGTCCTTTCTTCTTAATGCTACCTGCTTAGTGGAGAAGCAACAAATACCAATTTTATAGTCTTTGTTTTGACGCGACTGGGGCTCGAACCCACGATCTACCTCACTCGAGCATGCTAATCACTTAACATTACATACCAATGAATTGATTGATATCTATTATATATTAATAATATGTATTCTACATCTGATATTTGTAGCATATTATTCATAAACGTTAAAGAAATTCGGAAGTGAAATCAAAATGGACATTACAGACACTGGCAACATTGGACAATACAGAGACACTTGCGACATTGGCCACAGATTGATTGATTGATTTTTGGTGTTTTAGCGCCACTTTCAACAATATTACAGCTATATCATGGCGACCAGTTTTAGTGGTGGAGGAAGCCGGAGAGAACCACCGACCATGGGCAAGCAACTGGTAAACTTTATCACTTGCGACTGCGAGTCGAGTACACCCTTTTTGTAATTTACAAAGCCGGGCGCGAACCCACGCCGTATTGGTGATATGCTTGTATGAGTTGTTAGATCCAGCGATCTAACTCATTGAGCCACCCGGGCCCCTTGGCCACAGATGACACAATACGAAGACAAATAAAGCAAAAAAAGCCAACAATGAAAACTAAAAAACGATGAGCAACACGGATCCCACCAAACTTCCAGGGGAGTTAATCCAAGTGCTGTCGAAAGGTAATCACTTCCTGCTGCTTATAAGACACCCGCCATATCATGTGACTATTGTTTTAATATAAAATGAAGAACAAAAATATATCACACTGTCGGAATGATTCCTAAATCCAACATCAAAATCGTAACACACAGGTACATGACCGCTCACTTTCCTGGCTTGGTACTGCCATTTTCATTTAAAAAATAAAAGTGACAGAGTCAAGCTTATTTTATTATCCCAAACCTCCCCTCTTTGTGAAATAATGAGATTAGGCAAATCCTTTCCACGTGCGTATTGCATACCAACCGTCATATATAACCTGGCGAACAGCGATAGTATAAAGAACTTGAACAGTATACTTGATATCTTTAATCTTCGTGACACAGAAGTTGGCATATGTGTAACATTAGTTCTACTATTAAGGAGAGTCGATATGTGTTGCATATTATTTATGTGTGTGTGTGTGTGTGTGTATGTGTTGTTCTCATATTTGTTACATATTATTCATATGTGTGTTGTTCTCATATTTGTTACATATTATTTAACCACATCGATGGCGTAATGGTTATCGTGCTAGCCTCAAGTGCGGTAGATCGTGGGTTCGAGCCTGATCGGGTCAAACTAAAGACTATGAAATTTGTATCTGTTGCTTCTCCGCTAAGCACGCAGCATTAAGGAGAAAGAGCAAAGACAAGTTGGCTCGGAATCAGAATAATATGTCCGAGTGGAGCAACATGTCTACCCGCGGACTGTCGTTTCAGTGAGATAGCACTATAACAATCCAACTCAGCGTGTTGGTCTAGTACAAAGTGGACCTCGCCATCGTCTCATTGTAAATTAACTTGTTCTCGCAATGATATAGCTGAAACATTGCTGAATGTAAAATGTTAAACAACAATCACTCACTGTTACATATTACTCATTTGTGTGTTGTTTTCATATTTACTACATTTTGGGGTCGTCGTGGTCGTGATCGTATACTAATTGAGTTTATAACTTCCTATGAAATCAGTGCATATCACCACTACCGTTATGAGTTCGAATCCCGCTCAGGAGAGGCTTACCCATTACAACATTATGTGATAAAAAAATTGTCAGTGACTTGTGGCATGTCGGTGGTTTTCTCTGGGTACTCCGGTTTCCTCCACCCATAAAACTGATCGCCACGATATAACTGAAATATTGTTGAAAGTGGCGCTAAGCATCATAAACCTAATCATTGCTACATTTTATTCACATGTATGCGATGTTTTCATATTTGCTACACATTTTCCACGTGTGTCTTTTTGATAACATTATAGACAGTGCATGTAAAAATCACGTTTGATTGACGAATATAAATATCTGTTATAATCTTATTTAATTCATATTATTACGAACAGACAAAGAAGATATAAATCGGTCAGTGACCATATAAAACAAAACAAAAAAGATAGAAAAAAAAGAAATACATATAAAATCAATGTAATTTGACTGCTCAATGAGTGTTGGATAAAACATTATAGATAGTACAAGTAAAATCACGTTTTATTCAGAACTGAAGAACAAATCAAATTAACTTTTACAACCTTATTAACAACATGCAAAAATAATATAAACAATATATGTATAATACAGATATATCATTGAGTTATAGTTCACAGTAAAATAAACCAAAAATACCTATGGCTTAATGCTGACAGCTGTATCAAACAATAATATATAGATTAATAATAGAACCCCAGCAAACATTCGATTCTACTTTGTAGCAATTGAATCAAGACAAAGCGTCTCTGAGTTTATACCAGAACACAGTGTTACCATATTCATCATTGGGATATTCAATATAAGACTGACTTTGTACCAGTTCTAGTATAATTAATGGTAGATCTTTAGCTGAAATTTGTTCAAGGAAAACCAAGTAAAGAATGTTTTCCTTATTTCTGGAATAAATGCTCTCTACTCTGGACATGTTATATTCAAACATACACCAATACGAATCCAGATCATTGTGTGACATTATAACAATTACTTTACGACTATTGTGTATCGCTGAGGTAATGTTTTCAGCTATGTCAACACCTGGGAGAAAGTCTCTTTTGTGAAGGCAAAGATTAAATCCAGATTCCTCCTCTAGCATTTTTAAAAGATTCTCATGTACGAAAAAAACCGTCCTTATCTTCATATGAAATGAAGGCATCATATTTATATGTCCTCACCTCTGATTGCGTTACAGTTGTCTGTCGTTGATACTTCTTTTTAGCCATATAATAAATGTACCTCAGATTCCATCTATACCGGTAAACTAGACCGGATGTCAGTATAGATATAAATAACAACAAAGCAGCAACGATTCCTATTATTAACGTTGTATATGATGAACAGTGTTTTGTAAGAATTCTGTAAACCATATTAGGATCGTTTAATGGCTGCTTCTGACCGTTTGATAACTTACAATAATAGCTTGACAACTTATGATAATCAATTCGAGTTGTCGACATCCATTTTATAAAATCTATTGTATCACACGTACATTTTAATGGGCTGCCACTTAAATCAATGGTTATATTATTGCTCGTTTTAAATATGTTCTCTAACTGGTCACGTGCTTTACTTTCTAATAATGATATTCTATTATTAGATAGTTCTAAATATGAAAGTTGCGTCATATGTCTGATATGGAATGTTATATCGTCCAAGTTAATAAAATTGTTTATAGGAGGAAATATTCCTCCTATAAACAATTTTATTAACTTCGTTTGGTATTTAAAAAAATCTGTATGTAAACGAGGAATTCTATTTTCTGCCAGATTTATCTCTTGTAGTAATTTGACATGATGCAATATTTCGCCATCAAAATCATCGGGAAGGACGAATCCAAGTAACTTATTTTGTATATTTAATGTTTGTAAATTGGGTCTACTTTTAAAAAATACTTTCGAAACATTTGAACATAAATTGTTGGATAAATCGAGGTAATGTAGCTTTTCAAGGTATAACAGAGGACATATCCAGGAAATAAATAAGTTGAATCTAAGATCAACATATTCCAGACAATTTTCTGTAACATTGAATTCAGGTATTTCAATTCAAAACGAAGTTGATAGTGTTTATATATTGCAGTTTTCAATTTGAACGGGAATGGCAATCTGTTTCGAGGGAAATATAATTTTGAGTTTGTAATCGTTGTTATAGTCTGTTGGCAATATTCAGGTTCATCACATTCTTCTTTCTTTTCATTATATGGGGAATGAGTACTAAAAAGTAGTGAAACATTAATGAACTCTATTTGGAGAAAAATGACACCAAAAAGGTAGTCACCATACGCAAATTCATTATCTGATAGTGATAGATGACGAATGGTGCGATGTAAATAGCTAATGGCCCATCTCTCAACTTGTTGTACTCTGTTACTGTCCAAGTGTAATTCTGTAAGACTTGTATTGGCTAAGTTCTTCGCCAATGATAGCGGAAATTTCGTATTCATTGCAAACGTTTTGTGGACTTTGTTCAATTTTAATGTTTTTATTGAAGTGTATGGTAAATCATACGTTATGTTTTCAACACCTTGAAATTTAAGACACGTGTTAAACGAAACATCCAACTACGACAAATTTGACATGAACGTAAATGTACCTGGGTTGATGTGATTGATTTGACAAGATGAAATATCCACATACTCTAATGCTGGAACGTACTTAAACGTCTCTGGAGTCAATGTTTTACTTTACATCTACCAGATAATCCAGATATATCCAGGTTTTTCAGATGTGTCAATCCTTTTATGAGTAATGAACTGACATTCTCCATAAAGTCTATTTTTAATGTGTGTAAGAAGGGTAGGGAAGTAAGGTTTAAATTCCTTGACGTAATGATATTGTTCTTTAAATCAAGATGTCTCAATTGTTTTACAGATTGGAATGCATCCTCCGTAACTACACTAATATTGTTGTTTTCTAAAGTTAGGTTCCTAACGTTAGTTAATCCATTGAAGGATTCTTTACTTAAATTGGTCAATTTATTATGGGAAAGAAGAAGTACCTTTAAATCATAGTTGTGTATGAAGTGGGAATCCTGTATCTGTTGTATCATATTATCACTTAAGTCCATGACTTGTATATTATTGGGAAATGTCGGAATTGATTGTAGTTTTAATCCTTTACAATTGGCTGCTAGGTAGGTGGTATTCCGTACAGGACGACACCAACATCTGACGTCAAATGAACATTTGGTTATCTTGTGACTGTTAACACAATAAAGTAAACATCATTACAAGGCTAATATACACCATGGTCACGCACTGTAAAAAAAGATAATACATTGATGAAGTAACACATAAAACTACTTACAATCCACAAACATATAATTTATCTTTGCACACAATCAACATTGAAGAAGAAGAAGAATTTGAATTTTCAAATACCATTATTTTAAAAAGATAATATTACAGACAATTGATCACAATGGGTATTCAAAAAATTCATTTAACATCAAATACAATATATCGAAATGGTTACATTAGTTATAGACAAGCTTTCTTTACTAATTTAAAAAGTACATGTTCTTTTTTAAACTATAACAGCCAAAATAAAACAATACAGTATAGTAATAATAGCAAAATAATAAACAAGTTGTAATGAAATGACTTTGTCCAAATGATCAAGGTCCTTCTGAAGCTTTATAACTTACCTAGCTTTAAACTTAAAGGGATACAGGCTGTCAGGATTGATTTTTTTTAATATTAAAAGTTGCAAATATTCGATGTTTTATACTAATTGCAGTTGAAATTTTTCATAATATCATACGTAAATAGCCTAGAACGAATGAAATACGTCTCTTTGATTTTCTTGCATCCATTAAGGAATTCAATGTTGACCCGTACAATATTCATAAGACCTGACAGTGAAGTCATTCGGGAAAGCGTTTGCGCATGTGCAAATTTGTTAAATTATTGTTGATGATCGAACAACAACACGTGGTCAAATCGAATACGAAATATTGACGGATTCTACACGAAAACGACACAAAAAGGAGGATTTAGCATGCTTTGTGTAAAAATTAAATACAGATGTATTCCCGACCTACTCCATTTTTCAACACGTATACGGTAAGCATAATTTAGTATCTTTTTACGGCCGAATCGTATTTTGACAGTAGAATGGCTTTGTAATTCTTATATATATTCTTTTTTTTTCAGGTGATATCTCTTTTAAATTAGAGACTAAAATAATGAACTGCGTGTCTGTTTTTTTCTAAAAAAAAAATATCAGCAAGACAACTCAAGTGTTGTCAATAATATGCAATACAATTTGCTTACAATTTTCCCATTATTGGGCCCCTTTGCAGTGTTTGTGTTTGTTTTTATTGATTACATCAAGTATTTTCTATCTTAAGGGTCATTCTTACTAAATACCATTATAATATAATATTAACTGATTACCCCGGGATCCAATTTCATAAATATATTTCTTAAATTATATTAATTCTAACGAATTTACATTCAAATTCAAATTCAAATTCTTTATTTACTTTGAACATAACAGTTCGTCAGTATATAATGAAATATACATGAAATATACATGAAAAGCATGCTTCCTGGTTATTCATAGTAGTTATCAGTGTCCGGTAATCTTCGAAAAATCAGCCGACTTATAATTAGGTGTGTTAATGGCGATTTAACCAACAGACATTCAAAAGAAGAACAAGAAGAAGAAGATTTTATTTCCAATTTGGGCTGTTTCCAGCTTGTTACATAAAAATCCAAAAGATACATAAAATTAACTAAAAACAAAAACTACAAGACAGCACGCATTATGTCATAACAATTTCATATAATACATGTACTACAAAACAATAACAAATATAACGGATTGCTGTATTAACCCCAAGGTACTACCTGGGTGACTTTAGTAAATTATATCGTTTTTAGTGCAATCATGAATAAAATTAGATATTAATTCGATGATATTATTATATTCATATGACATCAACCATATTATCTTATTTTTAGGAGATAATGATGAAAAGTTTTCACACGAGAGCTGGACCTTATCAAAAAGGTGTTTTCTTTCATGTGTCAAAGATAGATAAACAATGAATTATGATTTTGTTGTATCGTTCATTGGAACACTATAATATCGTGTAGCTGTGGTGTAACATCAGAAATGACCATTACAATACCAATCAGAGACCAGATATATTTTGTCATTTATATGTTTTTTATTATTTTTTGTTCAAATCAACATAATCATCTTCAAATCACTTTAATCACTGTTTAATCTTGTATTTATTTGTTTTTACATGTCATTCCTCTGCTCATCTTGAGCGCCTGTGTCGTCGTGGTCGTCTTCTATGGTAGTTGGAATTACAACTACAGTCAAACTTGTTTTAGCGACCCCCTCCGTATAACGACTTCCTTTGTTATCCGACCTTATGTATTCCTCTTACTTTTCTTCCCCATTTTCCAAATCTTTTCACTATTCAACTTACTTTTCTTCCATATTTTCCCTATCTTTTCACTATTCAGCTTGGATTTCTTCCGTGTTTTCCAAATCATTTCACTATTCAACTTATCTTTCTTCTGTAGTTTCCAAATTTTATCACTATTCGACTTACCTTTCTTCCATATTTTCCAAATCTTTTCACTAGTCAACTTACTTTTCTTCCATATTTTCCCTATCATTTCAGTATTCAACTTACTTTTCTTCTCCATTTTCCAAATCTTTTCACTATTCAACTTACTTTTCTTCTGTATTTTCCCTATCTTTTTACTATTCAACCTACTTTTCTTCCATATTTTCCAAATCTTATCACTATTCGATTGGGTTTCTTCTGTATTGTCCAAATCTTTTCACTAGTCAACTTACTTTTCTTCCATATTTTCCCTATCATTTCAGTATTCAACTTACTTTTCTTCTCCATTTTCCAAATCTTTTCACTATTCAACTTACTTTTCT
>MJUT01007128.1:36263-53723 GCA_002080005.1 Gigantidas platifrons
TTTACTTCCTGAACAGGGGTTTTAGTATATATTACCTGCCAAAGGCAAGCAAATATCTGTATATAAGTTTAAAAATACCTATTTTCCTGCCAAGGGCAAGTAACTCTCTGTATATAAGTGTAACAATCGATTTTCAAATAGCCATTTCTTGATACGTATTATATAGTATTTCTCTTTCTGCACAGATATATGTCCAAATACAGAGTGATGATCCCCCTTTATCCTCCACATAAAGAGTTATGTCCCCTACTAGGTGTTATCCCATATAAATAGTTATGTCCCCCACTGCAGTGTTAAACCTTAACATAAAGAGTTATTTCCCCTACTTTGATATTATCCTTCCACATACAGAGTTGTAACTTATTCCCCACATAAAGAGTTTTGTCCCCTATTACAGAGTTATCCCTTCAGATACAGAGTTATTTCCCCTTACTGTGCATTTGACCGTTATATAACGACCCACTGTCTAACGCGACTTACGACCGTAGTAGTATATCAGCACGGCTAATGTCATATTTCAGGTGGATCGACGTGTGATTCGGACCATTCCGCATGACCGGAAGTCACGTGACCGGAAGTAACGTCATAACCGGAAGTCACGGAAGTGATCGCGTGCGCATGCGCAACCGATTCCCGCGCTTTTTTCTTACTATAGTATGACCGACATGGCTACCGAAAGTGACGTCAGTCACGTGACCCGGAAGGGCGTTCCCTTGGGTGAGGAATGCGCATGTGCAACCGGAAGTTGCGCAATATCCGCCATAGTGGGTTCTTTTAACTGGAAGTGACGTCATCAAACGTTGAGTGGGGTGCGCGCATACGCAACCGGAAGTTGCGCAATATCCGATCAAACGTTACATGTAGGGCTTCCCTTGGAACTGGAAGTCACGTGATCGGAAGTGTCATTGGGGTGCTCTCTAGGACGTCCGCGTCTATCATTTTCTACCCCTTTCACTGGTTATCTGCCCCTTTTATTTTATGTTGATAATTACATTATTCATTTCAATAATTACATTTCTTACAAAAGTTTGTTGTTCGAGGTGTTGTGTAGTACTCCAGTGTTATCAACCGTAGACGTTCACTGTACTATCGTTGATACATTTCACCATTTTTATCTGATACTATGTAGTAAAACATTTCCCATCATTTATAAAATCATCATTAAATAACTGGTGTCCAATTAAAATGTGCATAGTATTATATGTGTGGATCCTATTTACGTGACACAGACAACAATAGCAGTGACTATATTACATAAAATACATTACAGTATAGAGTTCCCAAAACAAAATTTTCTTAACAAGGTAGAAAAGGTCATTCATTTTCTTGGTGGTAATGTAAGGACCCCTTCCCATTCTGGTTTATAATATACACCGGCCTTTGTGGTTGGGTCATGCAACCATACTGGTTGCCCTATTGTAAAAAAAATCTTTTCCTAGACTTTGTATCATAGTATCTCTTTTGGTAATCTGTTTTTCTCTTTAGGGTTTTTCTTATTATTTCATGTGCCAAATTCATACGAGTTTACATTTCTTGCACATATTCATTCACATCTGGTGCTTCCAGTATTTCTTTTGGGTTTTCTATAACTACTTGTAAAGGAAGTGCAACCTCCCTTCCTAGCATTAACATGTTAGGGGTTTGATCAGTACTTGGTCAAATTTATCAATATATTTCAGCCTGGTAGTAGATTGGTAAGACAATTCATATTTAATCTTCAGCTTTTGTAGAGGACCTAAGACCATCTCATTGGGCAGCATTGTATTAATGTGGTTGATTTTAGAAGCTATAACATGCTGTAGTATTGATAGTAAAAATAGATTCTGTGACGAAAATGAAATGTTTTTTTTGAAAAAGTACGGGAAAATGATACTCGGAAAATGAGTCATGTACGCGGAAAACAAGTAACGTTGCAGTTATATTCGTTTTACAGAGTTGTAATATGTTTTTATAGAAGTTAGGATTTTAATCATTCTTTTATATTTCCAGAATTAACAAAGCAGAATTAATCTTGGAAAATCAGCAAACATGGAGAGAAGAAATTCTGATTTGAAAGAATCATTAGAAACAATGAAAAAAGATATGGAACATATGGAAGAAACGTAAGTTTAATAGTGAAAAGATAGGGAAAATATGTAAGAAAAGTAAATTGAATAGTGAAAAGATATGGAAAATATGGAAGAAAAGAAAGTTGAATAGTGATAAGATTTGGAAAGTATGGAAGAAAAGTAAGTTGAATAGTAAAAAGATACCAAATATATGGAAGAAAAATAAGTTGAATAGTGAAATGATTTGGAAAATACAGAAGAAAGGTAAGTTGAATAGTGGAAAGATTTGGAAAATATGGAAGAAAATTAAGTTGAATAGTGAGAAGATATGGAAAATATAGAAGAAAAGTAAGTTGAAAAGTGAAAAGATACGAAAAATATCGAGGAAAAGTAAGTTGAAAAGTGAAAAGATATGGGAAATACGGGAGAAAGGCAAGTTGAATTGTGAAAAGATATGGAAATATGGAAGAAAGCCAAGTTGAATAGTGAAAAGATATGGAAAATGTGGAAGAAAAGTAGGTTGAATTGTGAAATGATATGGAAAATATGGAGTAAAGGCAAGTTGAATTGTGATAAGATATGGAAAATATGGAAGAAAAGTAAGTTGAAATGTGAAATGATAAGGAAAATATGGAAGACAGGCAAGTTGAATAGTGAAAAGATATGGAAAATGCGGAAGAAAAGTAGGTTGAATTGTGAAATGATATGGAACATATGGAAGAAAAGTAAGTTGAAATGTGAGAAGATATGGAAAATATGGAAGAAAGGCAAGTTGAATAGTGATAAGATATGGACGATATGGAAGAAAGGCAAGTTGAATAGTGAAAAATATGGAAAATTTGGAAGAGAAGCAAGTTGAATAGTGAAAATATATGGAAAATGCGGAAGAAAAGTATGTTGAATTGTGAAATGTTATGGAAAATATGGAAGAAACGTAACTTGAATAGTGAAAAGATATGGAAATTATGGAAGAAAGGCAAGTTGAATAGTGATAAGATATGGACAATATGGAAGAAACTAAGTTGAAATGTGAAATGATATGAAAAATATGGAAGAAAGCCAAGTCGAATAGTGATAAGATATGAACAATATGGAAGAAAGGCAAGTTGAATAGTGAAAAGGTATGAAAAATATGGAAGAAACCCAAATTGAATAGTGAAAAGATATGGAAAACACGGAAGAAAAGTAAGTTGAATAGTGAAAAGATATGAAAATTATGGAAGAAAAGTAAGTTGAATAGTGAAAAGATGTGGAAAATATGGAGGAAAAGTAAGTTGAATAGTGAAATGTTATGGAAAATATGGAAGAAAAGGAAATTAAATAGTGAAAAGATATGTCAAATGCGGAAGAAAAGTACGTTGAATTGTGAAATGATAAGGAAGAAAAGTAAGTTGAATAGTGAAATGATAGGGAAAATATGGAAGAAAAGTAAGAGCAGCAGCAGTAGCCACCGCAGCCTCCGCCGCCGCTGACAGAGGGATATACACCGCAGCAGCAGCCGCCGGTGGCAGAGGAATATACACAGCAGCAGCAGCAGCAACCGCCGTCTCCTCAAAGCGGTTGAGGGATATACACCGCAGCAGCAGCATCCGACGCCGCTGCCGGCGCCGCCGCAGAGTGGTGGAGGAGGAGGTGAAGGTTGCGGATTTGTTATTGTTTTTTTTCCAATATACGGAGAACCATTAAAATTTGATTTTGTAATATCTCTGAAAGTACTTGGTATATTCCTATAAAATTTTGCAGTTGAACTTTTGGGTGTATAAACTACAGCACAAAAAACTCATTTTTGCCCGAGACCTTATTAGAACCCAAAATCTCATGGTCTGGTGACCTTCTATTGGGCAACTTTGGGGATCAAATGTACCAGTTCATTCATTTAACTCTTATGTTATTTAGTACCCCCACAGTGAGAACGCGGATGCCCTTGGAGTACTACACAACACCTCGAACAACAAACTTTTGTAAGAAATGTAATTATTGAAATAAATAATGTAACTATGAAAATAAAATAAAAGGGGCAGATAACCAGTGAAAGGGGTAGAAATGATAGACGCTGACGTCCTAGAGAGCACACCAAGGGCACTTCCTATCACGTGGCTTCCAGTTCCAAGGGAAGCCCTACAGGAAACGTTTGATCGGATATTGCGCGACTTCCGGTTGCGCATGAGCGCACCCGACCCAAGGGAACCCCCTTCTGCGTGACGTTTGATGACGTCACTTCCAGTGAAAAGGCCCCACTAGGGCGGATATTGCGCAACTTTCAGGTGCGCATGCGCACACAATCACTTCCGTGACTTTCTGTTATGACGTCACTTCCGGTCACGCCACATTTGGTCACGTGACTTCCGGCCATGCGCAATGGTCCGATCCATCCGAAATATGACTTTAGCCGTGCTGATATATTATTGACCGTGTTCTTTGGGTGAAAATCCTACATATTAAAACGACTATTAGACCGGAAGTTAGATAATAAATTAAAAAAAAACAGTCCAGACTTTTTTTATATTATTAAAAGGGAACATTTTTTATTAATAAAATAAATTACATTTTGTTTCCGTTTTGCCTAGCTGATGCAGCGATTGTTGCCACTCTCCCTCTAGCCGATATTTGGATGATCTACTGACAGCATCTATGTTTCCTAAACCCCACTCCCAAAAGTACATGTTTACAAAGCTACTAGTTCATAATAATATATTTTTCATATTAAATGAAGTCACGATTAGATTGTGTAAGACCGCCATTTTTTTTACATGTAAGTTGTATACGTGATGATTTATTATTGTTGTTTTGGTTTATTTCTTATTTATATCAAATATTTAGAATTGCTTACTATAGAAAATACCATTTTAATCTTTCACTTTTATAAATAAATAATCGTGTTTAAATTCTTACCTCATTTTTTCAACATTTAATCGATTTTGAATAAGGAACTATTTCACAAGTTTTTGGTGACGCTTTTCCTTCGGTTGGTGTTTTTTTTATCATCAGTTCGTGGAATATATATAGCGTGTGAGAAGCTATATATTTAGAATACTATAAGCATTTGAATGAAAAATCCGAGCACGTAAATCTCAATATGAATAAAACTTTATGTGTTGAAATTAATTTTTTTAAAGGGGCATTAGCTACGATTTTAACCAAAAAATTATATGCTTTGGAAATTGGTAAATAGCTTTAAAATGATGAAATAAAGGTAAATATTTCACATTAAACAGCTTATCGAACCACTTTCCACCTTTTGAGAGCGAAAATTACCATCGATTACTTATTTGCTTGCAAGCAAATAATTTGACCTCGCTTTTTCCGTATGCAATTGACCTTACTAGTGACAGGTAAAAAACGAATAATTTGTATTTTGTCGCTTATTAACTGCCAACTTACATGGTTCTTTGTCCGTAATTAACACCGACTAAAAGCAGATTCACAAAAAATAAGAAATAAGTGGATTGTTGTACTGATTTAATGACGATTCGACAAACTCCGTAAACAATGTCGATAATAAATAAGATGGCGTCCATTTCTTGATCGACCTCAAAACACGAGCAGTTACACATTTTTTCCCCGATGCGCGTACATTTCATAACATTTATAACATGGAAAAAACTGTATTTGTAGTAGTCTGTTCTGCTGCTAAATGATTGAAACATATGGTATTAGTGGTTGATTGCAGAACATGGTAGAGGTTAGAGTCTATTGATTGTGTGTTATTTTGTACAGCATTGTTACTCTGTTTTTGTTTCTTCGAGTTTCAAGTGGTTTCCAGTTTAGATGGTATCTCATGGAAGTGACACTGCAGATGTTATGGTATCTGTTGATAACATACCGTGCAGTTCTTCTCTGTACTTTTTCGATATTATTTTTAAAGTTTTTTAGTGTGAGGAGACCAAACTGATGAACAATATTCTAGATTATACCGTACCATGATTTTATGGGCCAAATTTTGTTTCTTCCTGATTTATTTTTTCATTTCTTTTTTTAAAAAAAAACCCAAGACCTTGTTGGCTTTGGCAGTGATGTTATTAATATGAGTGTCCCATACCATATTGCTTGATACGGTAATACCGGGATAGTTAGGTAAATTAACCGACTACTATATACAAGCAATGATAATTTTTGTTTGTTTTGTATCGTCATAATTCCAAAAACAAAATGTGATAATTCACGGGTATTTTTTATACTAAAGCTTTTATTCACTTTCTGTTTTCTTTTTTGTGTAATTTTCAAACAAATGTTTTTTATTTTTTTATTTTTTTTGGTAAGCATGTATATATGTAGAAGAAGCTTAAACAATGATGGCTTACAATTCCACAAATGACATAAATGTGCATTTTTCATCATTGTGTGTATTTTTGAGAGGTCCGATTATTTTAATTACGGTCTTTCCATTCCGAATCCATACGGAGTATTTTAGTCTTACTTTCGATTTCGATTTCGATTCTTTTTATTTTCGAATTATCGGCCCATATGAGCATAACAATCAAACATCTAATAAAGTTAATAATGCAATAATCAATAATATTAAAGAAAATATAAGGCAGTACACTGTATTGGAAATGATTCTAATTCAGTAATACTGTTACTGGACTCGGCCCAAATTCCATCCAATGTACAATGGGAGATAACTCCGATTGTACAGTGTTGGAATTCCCACCGAGCTTTGCAAATAAAAGAAACATAATGCATATATATATAAATCAGTGCAAACAATGTGCATCTGAGAACAATGGGAGACATTGATTTATGGATCTTATTGATCTTTAACTACAGTAAGAGATTGTCATTATTTTTATAGATTTGAACTAGAAAATATGTCTTCTGATGAAATATTTCCTGCACTTGATCTGACACAATCCGTCCATGAGATACAGAGCAGAAAATATCTTCGGAAGTCTAATCTAAACGAGATGAGGACGAACGTAGTAATACCTTACTAGCATTTAAGCGGAGCGAACGAGGAATGCAACACGATTTTGTGAAGTTTTTTATTTACTGTTTTTGTAATTTCGCCGATTTGATCATCTCTATGATATATCGACTTCCGCTCAGTATTGAGATGCAAAACAGAAAATTTCTTCGTAAGTCGAATATCAATGAGTTAGCAATTTTGGAGCTGTCAACAGGCATTAATTCATCACTAGCAAATTTTCTGAACAGTTCTGTGTACTTATTTAACTATTTTTTCCCTTTTAATCATTTATTTCAGCTGTTTTCTTTAATGAGCCATGAACTTCATTTCTGCAATAAACAGTTTGAAACCTTTTATATCCTCTGTATACATGGGTTCTCAATTTTCGAATCATTTTCTTTAATAATTTTTCTCACAGTACAAGTATTTCAAAAAATTGGTATTAATGTTCTATTTCCTTTCACATTACTCAAATGAATAAAATTCTCCATGTTCATTGACCAAATCAGTAACTTTTGATGCCAGTTATTATAGAAAACCATGCGGGTGATTAATCTGAAGATAGTTGTTATACCAATTAGAGTTATTTAAAAAACAAAACATGCCCAAAAGTAATCTGTGTTTCTTTAAAAAAATAATTACGCTCACTTGACCCAAAGTGTCGTGTGAGGTATTTTAATCACTTTGTGTACATCATCATCGATGTCGTTGTCTGTAAATTTTTTACATTTCAATCTATTACTCACAAACTGTGAGACAACTGACCCACTTGGAACTGGGTATAAATATTCTTAGGTAGTCCTGAACATTATTTTCCATTTCATCAAAATAAATTCCAACATACATTTTTATTTGTTTTTCCCATATAAGATAACAATTGAGACATAATTTTTCATCACTAAATCTTTTACTTCCTATTGATACTACTTGTGTCTTTGTATAGCTAAAGTTTAAACACGACAACTCCTTTTATTGTGTTGTTTAAATAAATCTTCTCATTCAGCCCTGAAAGCTGTGATCTCTTTTGGCACAAATTTCCAGGTCTACTATAATTGATATATTGTATTGTTCAGTTATGACATCAATATATATTATTTTGTTTACAGCCTCACCAACAAAGTAGAAAGGTTGATATGATGTTGAAGTCTAAGAAGTATGAAGATGCCATGTTTTGCCACAGGAGAGCAGCAGGTAATTATATGAAGCAAATCATGTTGCTTAGTGTCGATGTTTTCAAGAAAATTACAATTGAAAAATCACTTGCTAATCTGCCAGTATGTTTTATGAGGACTTGTTGCTAGAAAAAAATAAAGTTTTTCTTAACAGTTTTCACAACAGTTGTTAACATTTTACAGTAATAAAGCAGAGTGATATTAAATTATTATAAGCGTTACAAAGATACAATGTTGTATATTGTAACATATGTATTGCTATACTGCTATCAGATGTATTTACTTACAGAATAAATTATGAAAAGAAAGTTTAAACAGTACTAGTGATGGTCATCAATTCCTCCAATATAAACAAAACAAAAGAAATTTTAAACAGTACTAGTGATGGTCATCAATTCAAGCAATATAAACAAAACAAAAGAAAGTTTAAACAGTACTAGTGATGGTCATCAATTCCTCCAATATAAACAAAACAAAAGAAAGTTTAAACAGTACTAGTGATGGTCATCAATTCATGCAATATAAACAAAACAAAAGAAAGTTTAAACAGTACTAGTGATGGTCATCAAATCCACCAATATAAACAAAATAAAAGAAAGTTTAAACAATACTAGTGATGGTCATCAATTCCACCAATATAAACAAAACAAAAGAAAGTTTACACAGTACTAGTGATGGTCATCAATTCAACCAATATAAACAAAACAAAAGAAAGTTTAAACAGTACTAGTGATGGTCATCAATTCATGCAATATAAACAAAACAAAAGAAAGTTTAAGCAGTACTAGTGATGGTCATCAATTCAACCAATATAAACAAAACAAAAGAAAGTTTAAACAGTACTAGTGATGGTCATCAAATCAACCAATATAAACAAAACAAAACAAAGTTTAAACAGTACTAGTGATGGTCATCAATTCCACCAATATAAACACAACAAAAGAAAGTTTAAACAGTACTAGTGATGGTCATCAATTCCACCAATATAAACAAAACAAAAGAAAGTTTAAACAGTACTAGTGATGGTCATCAATTCCACCAATATAAACAAAACAAAACAAAGTTTAAACAGTACTAGTGATGGTCATCAATTCCACCAATATAAACACAACAAAAGAAAGTTTAAACAGTATTAGTGATGGTCATCAATTCCACCAATATAAACAAAACAAACACATCTCATCTTAATTGAACACAAAAAAGACCACAACATATGTTGGAAATCCAGGTCCTGGTTTTGGACTGGTACAAAAATGTGACAGGGTTAAACTGATTAATGGTATTCCAAGAATATCAAGATCGTTATATGACACACGTTTTGTATTTAACATTCCAGATTATCTAATAGAAGCTTTACAGATAACTACATCTGGATTAGCTCAGGAGTCAATCTATCATCAACATCGGTTCCACCTCAGACAACAAGATAACCTACAATATAAGTTAGATAGACAAGAAACTGTACAGTTCAACAAAACAAACACACCCTTAGTTAGACATAACCAGTGTACACAGACAGACGACCAAGTCAATGATGATGCTGTACTCCATGCTATGTCAGATACAGATTCTGTCCTGGGATTCCTTGTCAACAGAAATAGAACATTTAGTGATCCTAGAAGTCAGGAATTAACTGTTCGGTACAAACCAGAAAAACAAAATAATATTCCAACAGTTATCAAAATTCCTAGAGACGATAAAGATATAATTGAAGAAATGGAAGTGAAAAATCAGGAATTAGAAAAACAAGTGTTATATTTATCAAGACAGGTGACGGAACTGAGAGCAGAAAACAAACTTTTACATGAACAAATGAAATTAACTAAATCTGAAGGCAAAGGTTTGTTTGATATTGGAGAAGAAAGTGGATCAGGTATACCTGGCTTTGGTTTACCTCCCTTAGAAATGCCTCAGTTTTATTTTGATTCACTGAAAGATCAGATAGAAACAGAAACTGAAAATACCCCACTTTTTTACAATGATTAAATTTAACAGGTACATAAAGATATATATGTATCTATATATATGTACCTGTTAAATTTAGAACTAAATAGAATACTGAAACCGTATCAATTTCGAACATTTTGATGCCAGGGCAAACAGAGTCTAGATCATCAAGAATGGTCAAAGGGGTTTTGTTCTGCAGATTAGTGAAACTCCATCACATCACCAGAAACTCTGAGCATCCGGCTACCTTTTCTAGTAGCTATTGGTTGCTCTATTTTACCAAGGATATCTTTGATCTATATCTGTACCCTGTCATGTTTATTTGGTCAAGATAATGTTTTATTCAAATTCTTTATTCAAAAGCAATACTGCTTATAGAAATATAACCTTACAACTCTGAATAATAAAGTATATATGTATGTCTTGTCACTAAAGTCGTTTTCTAAAACCTTTCCAATGTAGCAGATTTTATCATAGGCTGTTAGAACATAGTTGCTACATGTAATTTCTGCATTTTCTACAGACAAAGGAGTAACATTGTTATCATCAAAAACAGTTTGAAGGGTAATCAGAATCAACAAAAACGGAAATGATCTACAAAACACTACACAGAAAACGAAAGATTGAGCAACACAAACCCACTAAAATCTGGGGGTGACATCAGGTGCTCCGGAGCTTAAGGAGTAAGCCGTTCTTGTCCCTCCACCGGCACACGTCGTGTTACTTTTGTAACAAAACCAGTGATAAATCATTAATGAGGAGAAACCAGATTGTGCATACCACAAACGGAACATATAAGTGGTCATTTGTTACAACGATATTCGGTAACGGTTAACCAAGTCGTGGTGGCGACCGTCAAACTTTTGAAGTGATGACTTCAATTTAAACACTGGAACCATTGGCTTAGTAGCTTCCTTGTTAGCAGCAACCCGCTACCAAGGAAATCATGATAGGAACCACGAGCTCTGGAATATCGGATCTTCTAAGAATAATATACCTCAGATACGGATGATGCTGGAATGTTGCTACATATATAAATGGAAAGTTTACACTGAGAAAATTGAAATCATCTTTTATGTCGAAAAGTTTCGTTTTCGGTGTGTGTATCACGCCTAGTTTGTTCAGCCTGTTTTAGCAACTTAATTGTGTGCCACTCACATGCAGATATTTATGGAATCCAACTGCACTATTACAACAAACAACTAGCATTACTAAAACTGTTCTAGAAAACAAATATTAGCCGTGTATTTCAAAATAATGACTTATTGCTATTATATAATTCATTGTTAAATAATAAACATTAATGCCATTAAATTCACTCAGCTTTCATCAAAATACTTTTATTTACTATTCTAACATGACCTCCTTCTTTCGCTTTGTTAACAAACGAGCGAGTTATCCATTCGGTATAATCTCATTAGCACATGCGCCGGTGAATGTGACTGACTTTTCCATTGGCAGCATAAATTGTGTGCGACATTTTCCGTAAGCGTAAATATAAATTACCGTCTTCCAATCAAAGTATACTACCATATTTGTACTCATAGACATATCAGAATCAAAATAAATCATGGAAGCCAGAATGTGTTTTGAGCTTTAACATGGATTGGTGGATATTAGTAAATTTTACCCCTCGCTTCTGGCTCGGGATAAAATACCAATATCCGCCAATCCTTGTAAAAACTCCCAATACATTCTGGCTTCCATGATTTATTTCTTAATTATACACAATTCTAACATGACGTCCTTCTTTCGCTTTGTAGACAAACGAGCGATTTATCGATGGTATAATCTCGTTCGCACATGTGCCAGTGAACGTGACTGATTTTTCCACTGGCAGCATAAATTGTGTGCGACATTTTCCGCAAACGTAAATATAAATTACCGTCTTCCAATCCAAGTATACGTATTTGTACTCTTAGACATATCAGAATCGAAATAAATCATTGAAGTCAGAATGTGTTTTGAGCTTTAAAATGGGTTGGTGGATATTAGTAAATTTTATCCGCCAATCCATGTGAAAACTCAAAACACATTCTGGCTTCCATGATTTATTTCTTAAAGGCATACAGGCTGTCAGAATTTAATTTTTTTGTTTATATTAAAAGTTGCCAATATTCGAAGTTTTATACTAATAAAATGTTCTGAACAAGAAGCAAGGTTTAAAAAATATGCTATAATGCCGTAATTGGTGAAAAGAATTTGAATGTCTGTAGGTGGAATCGCCATTAACACATCTAATCATACGTCGGCTTCTTTTCCAAAGTTTGCCGAAAACTGATAACTGCTATGAATAACCAGGAAGCATGCTGCATGTAAATTCGTTAAAATTAATATAATTTAAGAAATATATCTATGAAATTGGATCCCGGGGTAATCAGTTAATATAATGTTACTTAGTAAGAATTACACTTAAAATCGGAAATACATGATGAAATCAATAAAAACAAACCCAAACTCTGCTACGGAAACACCTACTCTAAACACAGCTCGGTCATGAATTAAATCCTCTATAGAGGTATTAAAATATAACTCAATCCATCAAATTTGGGCTCAAAATAATCCCTTTATAATTAACTTCAATTATCAATTTTAATTATTACATTCCATTCTGTAGTTTTCACAATACTACAAAGTGAAAGGAAATTTTTTTCTTTAAAAGGGACCACTTTTGTTCTAAGCTCTAAATACATAAACAGTTATTGGCATCAAAGATGTGTCGTAATATTTAATGAATACTGCAATTTTTTTTATATTTTGTCACATAAATTAGGTCCCGTAAATTATATTTTTTATATTTAACTATATATGTGAATGTGAAGTTATTTAAATTGTTACTAAATAATTTATGGGTTAAAAAGTACACATGTGGACCTCTTATGTGTTATTTTGCATCTTGTGTAAGATGCAATACTACTTTAGACTTGCATAAGCATATAACCAAAAGTCAAGTTGATTATAAGTGTATTTTTCATAATTGTTTCCGTCGTTTTACTAAATATAGTTTTAGCTAAGTGCTATTTTCCTGGATGATGTAGATGTTTTATGGGACATTTGTCTTCATCCACCAGGCTCTGACGTGTAACACCAAGATTGTGGACTCGTAGAATTTACAGTTTTGGAGACAAGGGAAAATTTGTAAAACAAAAATGTTATCTAGTGGTAATGGTCGTAATTATTTTTAATGAAAAAAAACAGGGTCAGTGCTTTTTAAAACGATGTGCATAGCCCATTAAAGTGGTAAATATTATATTTATTTATATGAACATAAAGGTTTTTTTTATTGACGACATAGTCATTTTGCAGCCCCTGTACACAAACGTGTCTAACTTCTATTAATATATTCGTTTCTGGTCTCTAGGAAGTTGGTATTTGGGAGAACATTGTTACATACCATGTAGAAAAAAGAAAAAATATTCAGTGCAGTAAACTAGTTGGTACTTGGATGCCCTTTATTATGGACGATCGTAATTGTCGCGGTTCTCGGATAATGAGTCTACATTTGCGTACTTGTTTCTTAAGAAGTTAACATTATTTTAACAATTTACCCCTTTGCATCCTATGTAAAACTTTGTATATCAGGACCATACTACATTAACAACATTGTACAAATCTGAATATTTAAAATGGACTGCAATCGGAAACACTTTGTTTTATTTTTCTTATGAAGCCAAAGTTGAAAATGCAGTCATATTTGGCCTGAATCATTATTGCAATAAGAAGATTCATCTTTGTACCAATGAATCTGCAAATGCAAGGTATATTGTGTTCAAGTCCTGGCAGATCCTAATTTAAAATATGCCATTAATTGATGCTTACCATACCAGATCTCCTCAGTTCTACCCTGGGACTTTTGGGGGAATTCAAGTTCCTCAATCTTCAGTTTTCAGTGTAGTGTTTTATAGATCATTGTTTGTTCTTTTTCTTTTGGCCGTTGTATAGTCTGTCCCTCGATTTACAGCTTCTGATTACCCCTTCGGTATCATTAGACTTTTCTTGGAGTTTTTTCATATGATAGGCAATGGCTTAAAAGACATTATGAAAAGAAAGTTTAAACAGCGATGGTCAACAATTCCACCAATATCCAAAAACAGATCCTGGTTTTGCATAAACACAAAAGTGTGGCATGGTCTTAAACCTGTTAATAGGATCACAATCCTCCCCATCAGATTATTAGATTTCAAAGACTATATAGATATAAACAAACGTACAACCTGCACCGTTTCATTTTATTAGGTGTACAATATTGTATGAATGTTGTCTTTGTAGTTCTCTTAATCTCTAAATGAATGATCATTTGGCTCTTCACAAACTTTTGCATTTTGCACGGCTTTGAAATGTAAGATGGCTATTACTGTGAGACGTAAATTGAACATTTGGATTATATGTGGATGGTGTTTTTGACATCCTAAAATCAGAAACCATTTGAAAATTGGCTGAATGGTCTTCTATATAGATTTGTTTAAGTTGATCATTAATCAAAAATGGTCACTACTACAGGAAACGTTTTGCATGAGATCTATGTGAAAAATGTTGAAATATTTTCCTCTTAGAAGAGACAAACCTGACTAAACTCAAACTTCGTTTAAATGATGATTAGTAATATAGATAAGAAAAAATAATAAGCCAGTGGTATTTCATAGATGCATATTCAATTGGAAACATGAGTCCGGTGGAGAATTGCAAAACGTAAAAAATATATAGTAGCTAGTTACCATATTGAGGGAAATTTTTGGTATTTAATATATTGAATTTTACTCAATTCCATGTTGGTGATTTACACTTATAGAGAAAGATAGCACGAATTCTACTGAATCAGATTATTTCAAATAAGAAGTAAAATATTTGTTCAAAGTTTACCTTTTAATTGATGGTGTTTACTGGTCTTTGAGGAAATCTATGTTGCCTGCTCATTTTTTATTTTATGTATTTGTAAATTTCTACGTTGCACTAGTGGAGCAGGAACTGCTTACCTTTCCGGAGCACATGAGTTCACCCCCTGGTTTTAGTGGGGTTCGTGTTTCTCGATCTTTAGTTTTATATATATGCTTTGTTGATGGTTGTTTGTCCTTTTGTCTTTTTTTCTTTTGGCCATTGTGTTGTCTGTTCTTCGATATACGGATTCTGATTGCCCCTTTTGGTATCTTCAAACTCTTCTTACAGACCCTGGATCGTTTAACTTAACAGATATTTCGCATCGTTTGCGTTTTTCGTTCGTTTCGTTTGCGTATATCGTTCGTTCGTTTTTCGTTTTCCGTTTGTTTGCGTTTCGTGCGTGTAATTTATTCTTTCGTTTCGTGTATCGTTTGCCAGTTTAATTAGACTAATACACGAAACGAAATACGAACGAACGATACACGAAACGCACGATACACGAAAAGAACGATGCACGATACACGAAACGAACCCACGCTACGATTTCCAGTTTAAAATAATTACTACAATTTCAATCTTACTATTACTAAAAAAAATGTATTAAAGTGTAAACAAAATTTTACATATACAAACATGTATTTCCTTTATTTACATGTACCAGTAATTTTGTACAATTAGGGAAAACATATTTAATAAATGCATTTTTTCTATAATTTACTCTAGGACAAATACACAATAAATCATCTACATGTATGTAAACAAACGCCTCTGACAGTTTCACCTGGGAAATACATGCACTGCAGGTGTGAAATATCAACTCTTACATTTGTAATTTCATTCTAATTAACAATTATATGACCTTTAATTTTGAAGCCACACGCCTCTCGGACAGCTTAACCGAGAAAATAACTGACACACCTATAGCTATGTCTGATTGGAATTGTCAATTCAGAATCCGAATAATAATAAATATTAATTCTGTATAATTATATAATTATATAAATATGTATAATTATATAATTAAATAAATATAAATTTTGTTTAATTATATAAATAGAAAGTCATATTTGGAAGTCAAATATATGAGATTTAAAATTTAATCATAAATATAATTATTAAACACATTGGTAATATAAACTATTTAATATAAATTGTATTATCCTATTACTTTACTGACTAATTTATCATTTATATAAATAACTTGCTTATAAAATATAAAATTACAGAAGTTAATCACATTAATTTACACAAAAGTCATTCAAATAATAACACGATACTATTCGTGTATCGTGCGTTCGTTTCGTGTATCGTTCGTTTGTTTCGTGTATCGTGCGTTCGCTTCGTGTATCGTGCGTTCGTTTCGTGTATCGTGCGTTTGTTTCATGTATCGTGTGTTCGTTTCGTATATCGTGCGGTTTTCGTGTCGTTCGTGTGAAGCGTTCGTTCGTTTTCCGTTCGTTTCGTTTGCGTTTTTCGTTCGTTTGCGTTTCGTGCATAGTGTAAACTTATACGATCCAGGGTCTGTGAGACCCACTACCATCCTATTTTTAATGTTTATGTACAAGGACATGAGAGAGTGGCACATCTCAAAATTGAGCTCTGGCTGCTTCACATTTTGTAATAGAGTTGCTTCCCTTTGATTATTTGGGTAACCAAAAGCAGTGAAAGTAAAACAAAAATGCATTTCAAGAGGTATAACTCTTCACACAGTTGTCGGACATTTTCAACTGTGGAACTTTTTTGTAGATCTTGACATGCTGAAAATTTTTGCCGTTTATACTTTCCCTCTATCTCTAATAGTTTTTGAGATATAAGATGAAAGTATTAAAATTCAGAACATTTGATGAAAAAAAGGGCAATAACTCTAAAATGGGTTATGGGATTTACTTCAAAATTGCAGGTTAGGTAGATCTCGACATGCTGCACATTTTTGCGATTTAAACTTAACCTTTATATCTTACAGTGTTTGAAATATAAGACGAAAAGTATTAAAATTCAAAAAATTTGATGAAAAAAGGGCGATAACTCCAAGATGGGTAATCAGATTTACTTCAAAATTATAGGGTAGGTAGATCTTGACATGTTGAACATGTTTACCATTAAACTTAACCTCTATATCTTATAGTTATCGAAGTATAAGACGAAAAATATTACAATTTTGACAATTTGATGAAAAAAAGAGCAATAACTCCAAGATGGGTAAATAGATTTTCTTCACAATTGCAGGGTAGTTAAATCCTGCCGTGCTGATCATTTTTACTTTGTTAGATTTCTGATATTATTAATAGTTTTTAATTTATTACCCAGAAACTTGAAATTTTATCATATGTTCTATTTTTAGTAACAGTGGCCATGTTGATTGGTGCACGGTATCACCGGACACAATTTTGAAACTAAACAACATAGAAATGACTCAGACCAAGTTTGGTTCCAATTGGTCTTGTAGTTGCAGAGGAGAAGATCTTTGAAAAAGCTTACGACGTACGATGGAGAACGGACGACGACGACGACG
>MJUT01007137.1:0-10631 GCA_002080005.1 Gigantidas platifrons
TTTTGGACGACTGGTTCTATTTAGTATGATGATTGCACCATATACTACGTACATCTCAATTTTTTTTACAAAGAAATCACTTACGTGGGTAACTGTTGGTCATTGGAAAATTACTAACATTTTTTACCGAGATTGGTTTAGATAGTTTCGACTTGAAGGTGGGTGATGTGAAAATCGCTAACCTTCTCTAAACTTAGAATCATTCACCTCTTTGAAAAAAATACTATAAAGATGTTTACATATCCAAGACAAATATACTCTGAAGTTAGGACAAAATCCCATTCTACCAATATGAGCCTCTGGTGATGAGGCCATCCTTAAAAATATTTCAGTTTGTCCAAACCTGACCCATGATTTTTGGGTATGGGTAGGTAGGTAGGCAAATTCTTTTTTGTTTTTTTTTTGTTTGGAGCACCAGATTTGGGAAACTATTAAAACGCGTTTAAAAACCCAAAAGCAAGGGATGTCTGACCAAGGAATCTGAAAATACGATTTATACTACTGGTTGTGAGTGTCCTTCATCAAAACAACAGGCAAATGAAAGGTAATATAATAGTATTATAAATACTGATATATTTTTTGCGGAAAATATGTTAATGGCAATTCATAAATACTGGTATAATTCGGATTTGAAAAGTAAATACAAAACAAAAAATTTACTACAAGTATCATGTGATGTGCAAGAAAAATTTTAAGATACCAAAGGGAGGTAATCAGAAGCCATAAATCAAAGAACAGACAACACAATACAATGGCAAAAGAAAAAAAGTAACAGAGGAAAATCACTACACAGAAACTGCAGATTGAGCAACATTTCCTCATTCATGACTTATTACCGGGTTTGTAACTAGATTAAGACGACGGGTGCCACTAGTGGAACAGGAACTGCTCACCCTTCCGGAGCACCTGAATTCACCCTTGGTTTTTAGTGGGGTTCGTGTTACTCGATCTTTAGTTTCATATGTATGTATTGTCGATCGTTGTTTGTCCTTTTGTGCTTTTTCTTTTGGCCATTGTTTTGTCTGTTCTTCTTCGATATATGGTTTCTGATTACCCCTTTGGTATCATCAAACTATTCTTGCAGTAATGTACTAGTAGATGGTATAGGCTATTGTTAGGTAGCCACTGTTTTGTCAAGAATGGATCTGTCTCTCACCAAATAACATGTGTGTTTCCACATTTTATGTATCTATGTTTGTTTGATGTTGTTCAGATATATCGTGGTGGTCAGTCTTATTGGTGGAGGAAACCGGAGGACCCAGAGAAAACCACCGACCTACCGTAAGTCACTGACAAACTATATCACATAAAATGGGAAGCATTTTTGGACCAGTCAGATTCCTACTTCCTGTTTGCCGACTTTGTTGGTTTTTATACACATTGAACATAGATGCGGGGGCATCACAAGTGAGCATTAGCTCACAGTTCATCTTGGTTTTTTTTAGTGTTAGCTCCCTGAAACAAGTCTTCGATAGACATGTCCCCCCACTCGGACTCTTGAGTGAACCAGTCTTTGCTCTTTCTCCTTAATGCTGCGTGTTTGGCAGAGAAGCAACAAATACTTGTGTTAAATTAAATAGTAAAACCTGCTTTAGTGACCACCTCTATTAAGCAATAACTTGTATTATGCAACATTGATTTTAATTTCCCTTCAGTGCATTTCATATAAATTAAACCTGTATTTAGTGACCCTTTTCTATGTTCCCTTGGAAGCTCACATGACAGGTTTTACTGTACTAGTATATTAATAACAAGGGCAGCTCAAAGCGTGGCGTATCCCCTGGTGACCTTGACCTATGAAAATCAATAGGGTTCTAGATTCTATTAAGGACTAAGTATGTACCAAGTTTGGTCAAAATCCATTGAAGGATGTTGATTCTAGTGTTCACAAGGATGTTACGCAGTAAAAAATTTGACCTTGAAAATCAATAGGGTTCCAGATTGACTAAGTATGTACCAAGTTTGGTCAAAATCCATTGAAGGATGTTATGCAGTAAAAATTTGACCCGGTGACCTTGAAAATCAATAGGGTTCCAGATTCTCTTAAGGACTAAGTATGTATCAAGTTTGGTCAAAATCCATAGAAAGATGTTACGGAAGGTAGCATTGCTATATCCCTACGCAACTTCGTTGGCGAGGGGATAATAAAGTGCAAGACATGAGCCTTAATTTCAAGCCCTAAGATTTGTTTATTGAAGTGAACCAAGCCAGGAAAGTGAGCAGTCATGTATGTGTGCTAGGGTCATCATTTTTTCCTGTTTCTTCAAGATTGGATTTTGGAAATGTTCTGACAGTGTGATTTTTTTGGTTTTTAATTTATTGTGGTACGAGTGACTTTGGCAAGACAATCATGATCGTATGGTGGTTGGATTTATAACTACCTATGCAATCAGTGCCTATCACCACTAAAGTTGTGAGGGGGCCCAGGTGGCTCAACGAGTTAGGTCGTTGGATCTAACAACTCGTACAAGCCTATCACCAATATGGCGTGGGTTCGCACCCGGCTTTGTAAATTACAAAAAAGGGTGCACTCGACTTGCAGCCACAAGTGATAAAGTTTACCAGTTGCTCGCCCATGGTCGGTGGTTCTCTCCAGCTTCCTCCACCACTAAAACTGGTCGCCATGATATAGCTGAAATATTGTTGAAAGTGGCATTAAAACTACCAAAAATCAAAAAAATACCAAATCACTAAAGTTATGAGTTCGAATCCCACTCGGGCAAGGTGTACTCGATACAACATTATGCAATAAAGTTTGTCAGTGACTTGTGGCAGGTCAGTGGTTTTCTCCACCAATAAATATGACCGCCACGATATAACTGAAATATTGTTGAAAGTGGTGTTAAACACCATATCTCCTCTCCTTTCCAAAGGAAAGCAAATTTTTTGCATTACAACTTAAAATATACTAGTGTAAAACTTTAATGGCAACAAATAGAGCCCTTAACACATCATCATACAGTCGTCGCATTCATTACATAGCTGTCAAATGAACTGGTTTATTTCCTTCCCAATCTTGCTTTGCAAAATGATAGAATATTCAATCTATTATATTTAAGCATGGACAAATAAAAACTATCCACCTCATTCACTTCACTATCATTCAAAAACCTACTTTTTAAAATTAATGAAATGAAAAGATTTTTTAAACTCCCATGCACTACTCTGCCAATCTATCATTGTACATTATATGAGTTAATAGTAATCCTTTATTCTGCATTGTATTTGTTGTAATATCTAATCATTGTAATACTTATGCCCCTTGATTTGGTAAATAAAGTTATTATTCTTATTCTTATATGGAATCCATTCCTCTTCATGCTAAAAAACATCTAATTTCTGATAAAAAAATCCTTCATTATGAAGAATTTGTAATAAATCGATTGCTAGGACACTGAGACAGTCAGCTAATATATTTATTCATCAAGTCTTTCATATAAGTTGTCCAACAATTACGTCTAAATATAGTTATCTCCCTTTTGTAGATAAATTGGATTCAAATACAGTATTAGTCAAACCTGTATTAAGAGGTCACTCTTAGGACAAAGAAAAGTGGTCTTTCAAGAGGCTTAATTCAGCCTTCAACCATGAAATTAAGATGATACGAGTCTGTCTGAAATGAAATATACTACAGAATGAATAGGTTGATCAATGATATACCAAGCTGATCACTATGACAACAGTTTTAACTTGAGTCGCATATAAACATGACCATCATTAAGGGTGAGGGTTATGGTGTTTTACAGCACTTTCAACAATAATTCTGCCATATCATGGAGGCAAGTTTTATTGGTGGAGGAAACCAGAGCACCTAGAGAAAACCATCGACTTGCCGCAAGTCACTGACAAACCTGATCACATCAGATACAAAGAGAAAGAATGTGTTGGCTGCAATGAAAAAGGGGTGGTCTCCCTTGAGGGGGAACAATAGTACCTGTGACCCCTGGCCTGACAATAGGGGGTGGGGGCAACTGTACAACACATGTAATATGTAGCAATGATCAGTGGACAAGAAACAATTCTGGATTGTTGAAATATGGTAATGAGAGCAGGTGGCATTACATAAATCTAGGAATCACACGAGGCCCCCAGATGTGACCACTAAAAATTATCATATGAGTATATCTACCATAAGGGAGGTAACTCTATATAGTTGGATTTCACATGAGGAAATAAAATGATGAATAGCATAGTGTTAGTCTGCTTTGATTGGTTGTTTATTTACAGTTTACAGAGTATGAAAGATGATATACGTGATGTAATATAGACAAATGGTTTAATGTACAAAATATATATACAATCTCTTCTTATAAACAGTACAAGGTTAGGAATACATACTGACTGCTTCAATTATACAATGGCTGGCGGTATGTATTCCTGTAGATGATATTGAACTACATATAAACTTGTTAAGAGACTTTCGTATGGAGGATTTTTTTTTTCCAACTAATTCTGGAATTTTAAATACTTAATTTTTTGAAATGACATCTACCAAATAGTATTTAAAAAAATAAAAATAATACAATAAATATTTAGTCATGAATATTATTTTTGCAACAAAGTGATATCCAGTTTTTCTTAATTCTGAGGACAAAAATAAGGACCCCCTCCCCCTAGCAAGCAATTTTTTTTTTTTTTAAATATTTTTGCAGTGTGTAAACAAAATTATGTGCTTACAATAAATTTTTTCCAATTACATACAGGTAACAGTTCAATATTTATATTAAAAATAAGGGAGGTAATTCACATGATTCTGTTATAACATTTTTCACTAGATGCTAGAAGGTTGACATTTTTCATTTAAAAAAAAATGTGATAAAACCCCCAAAAACTAGCATCACATTATCAAAGTTTTGAAAAAATTAATTTATTGTACATTTTTTACATTGGAATTTTTGACATCTTTCGTATTAATTCAATAAAAATCATGAAATCTCAATACTATATCTTCCTGTACAGTAGACCCCTCTTATAAAGTCATCCACCCCCTGCAATGAAATGGCAGGTCAGTCGTGTCTCCAGTTTACTCCACCACTAAAACTGACTGCCACCATATAACTGAAATATTGTTGACAGTGGCATTAAAACACCACAACACTAACACTGCAATGAAAAACGGCCTGATAAGACGGTTGGCCTGTCTTGATGGGGACAATTTAGTAATATTTTATGAAAGGGGGCTTTATAAAAGGGGGACTACTGTATTCATCATAAATTAACATAATATTCAATGTTATTGCGATAGGTTTTGTCGCGAAGGTTTTTAATTATTTTTGTATAATTATGATACGAGTACGAATTAAAGAGTTGTGCTGCAATGAACATCTAAACTAAAAAATATAGACCATTACTAAGGCAACAAAAAAAAAAAAACCATTCTTCACCACTGACAAAGTTTGGAAGAACTCAATTTGTTATGTATCAATAAAATATTTCAATACAAGAGAGTTTAACAAGATAACTGAGCTTGTTAACCATATGAGACAGCTGTGTCGATCTGGTGTTAGACATCATCATTTTCTGACATCGGACAGACAGCATTTGTTTCAGATTGGTCCAACAAGATAACTAATGTGTGTTGTTGGTCTATTATTAAATTGCAGAGATGATTAAAACTGATTTCATGACTAATGGAATTCAAGACAAAAATTGACCAGTACACAATACTTGTAGTTTGTAAGAGAATGGTCTAATGTTCACATTTCTTAAACTTGTGTCTAATATTCAAGTGATTTGTTACCAATTAGTCCCACAAATTTTTACAGCTATTTTTCTTTTTACCCAGCTGCCCCTCATAAACCAATAACAAATAGCTGTTTTTAATTATTTTTTTTCTATAATAAGAATTTGCGTCCAATTAAAATAAAAAATATACTGATTTATATTAAAGGTTGGTAACAAAACTTGAATGTAGCACTTTTTTTTTTTTATAACTTAAAGATGTTTCTAACATTATTCTCAGGAAACAGAACAAAGATCCTTTGTTTACAAGGAATTCTGTCCCTTTGGTTAAAAATTGTCAACAAAGTCAATTAACATTAATATCTCAATCATCTTCTTCCTCCTCTTCTCCTTCCTCTAGTTTCCGTTTTGTTCCTCGAACAGGCGATGAACCGTCTGAAAAAACAATAACACGATGTGATTCACAATTAATCAGTAAGGTGTTTAATGGCACTTTCTCAACAATATTTCAGTTATATCCTGACGTAAACACTTGCAAGTCCTTTCCTCATTCATGACTTATCGGGTTTGTAACTAGATTAATATGACGGGTGCAACTAGGGGAGCAAGAACGGCTAACCCTTCCAGAGCACCTGAGTTTACCCCCGGTTTTTAGTGGGGTTCGTGTTACTCGATCTTTAGTTTTATGTGTATGTTTTGTAGATCATTGTCTGTCATTTTGTACTTTTTCTTTCGGCTATCGTGTTGTCTGTTCTTCTTCGATATACGAATTCTGATTACCCCCTTTGGTACCTTCAAATTCTACTTAGATCGGATGCTGATGTCCGACTGATTAATCGATGTTTCTGATGATCAGTGCACCACTAGTCTACAACAAAATAAAACTGAAAATACCAGATGATTTCATATATAGTTAACATATACAAGATGTCTTTGAAATCTAATGACTGGAACGTTTCACCTTTCGACCAGGTGAACTAAAAATTGGTAAAATACCATCCAATGATCTAGTCAGATAAATATGGTGTATGGTTCGTTTGGATTGGTTTATGGTGTTTAACGTCACTTTCAACAATATCGTGGTGGTAGGTTTTATTGGTGGAGGAAACTGGAGGACCCCGAGAAAACCACTGACCTGCCGCAAGTCACTGACAGACTTTTATCACATAATGTTGTATCCAGTACACCTCACCTGAGTTCGCTTCGAACTCAAAACGTTAGTGGTGATAAACACTAATTGCATAGGAAGGTTTAATCCAATCATCAACATTCACAACCACGACGAGCCCCGTCAGATAAATATGGTATATGCAATATTCTCTACAAACATTATCAATTGATTGTGTTTAACGTCACTTCCAGCAATATCATGGCGACCAGTTTTAGTGGTGGAAGAAGCCGGAGTACCTGGAGAGAACCACCGACCATGGGCAAGCAACTGCTAAACTTTATCACTTGCGGCTGTGAGTCGAGTGCACCTTTTTTTTTTTTAAATCTGACTCATTGGGCCCTCTGACAAACATTATCAAAGTTTTTTTGTTTTTTGTTTTTATCACACTTAACAGAAAAATTTCTCTAAAATCACAAAAATGTATATTTTTGTAGAATACATACCATCCTCTATAACCTCTACAGCATCCTCCTCCTCATCCTCACCCTCGGGATCAAAATCATCTCCTTCTGAATCATCCTAAAAATTAACCATTACAAAAATGTATAAGAGTTATCTCCCTTTTACAACAAATAATAAAATAGCAATACATTACACTATGAATGCAGACAAAGGGTATTTAATCCACTTTCTATAATATTTCCTGTGTTAGCGATAGACATTTTTCTGCATTAGCCAAAATGGCTAATATAAAGTATTTTTTCTTAGCCACAAAAGAATTCAGTTAGCCACACTGAACAAAGAAAAAAAAAGATTATAATTTTCTAAAGTTGAATGATTAACTGTTATTTTCAAGTTCATAAACACAATTAAATATATCAGAATACAAGTTAATGCATTTTAACCCAACAGTCAACACAATCTAAACAAAATTCAGGTTTAACCTCACAGTTGAACTTAGTAAAAACTGGCAAAATTATATTTCAACCTAAATATATTCAAAATAACATTTGTTTGGCACAAAATTAGAATACTGAAAAAAAAAGAAGACAAAATCATAATAAATAACAATAAAAGAATAAAAATGTGAAAATAACTAAACAAACTGTAAAAATCACAATCCAACAAAGATATAATTTCAGAAATGAAACAGGGCTTGAAAATAGCAGTAGCCCGAAGTCTGGGGCTACCAAGTTTCGTCACAAGAAAAGCCCGACGGACTAGCACATATAAAATCTACCCCCAATCAATTTTACGTACATTGATGAAATGATGACATTCCTGCGTAAATCGAAATTCCCCATGATAAATATAGCTATCATTATAACAATTACCAATCAAAATTGTTTCCTGCTATGGTCAGGTGATGCAAAATATGTGAAGGGCACACGTAAATTTTAAGATCATTTCAACAGTCTTGGACAACACGCTTCCCCTGTTGGCCTTTGCATTTGCCAGGGTGAACAGAGGTTTTCTCCAGGCTTGGGCTAGTACTTCAATCTGTCGGGCCAGCAAAAAATAATCTCTAAATAGCCCGAGGCTAGTTAGGGGTGAAAAAAAAATTTCAACCCCTGTGAAATTGTCAAAATTATGCTTGAAGAAAAAATATTAAGTGCTTTGAAAATAACTGCCATCAGCACAACTTTCAAAAATTTATATCAATTATGAACTCTGAATTAACACTTCAACGTTCAATGGCCTTACTGGTACCACTAGTCAATATAGTGGAGCATAATTAGTCGTCTAATTTCTGGAAACCAGTTGCTGTATGACTAAATTTAGGACCAAAACCTGACTGGACAGGAATATATATATGAATACCTAATTTTCTGAGAAGAAAAAAGTGAAAATACGAGCGAGATATTGGAAACCGTCCGAGATGGCACTCACTATCACACCGACAAAACTTTGGCATAATATTAACAAAAATATACACCGATCTTTTCAAACTGATAAAGTGTTCCTAGTAACACAAATCAGTGGCAGTGCTCCGAATATGGAGAAACAACGCAAAATTGGTAAACTAAAAGTAAACTGGAAATAACAAAATGAACATGTTTTTTTTTTGGATCAAATATCATGAATATTACACTTCAAATGGTCGGTTTACACATTCTGTATTAATCAATTCTAAAAATTATTGTTGTGACGTTTTCAGGGAAGTCAGGAATTTCTGTTCGGCAGTGTAGCTAATAATACAGAAAATATCTTAGCCACGCCACACCACCCCTGAAATTGCAAAATGTGACATGGAGAACGTCTACCGCCAACACATATTTCAGTGATATTGAATGTTGGCAGTCCTCACAATGAGCACCGATCCTCTGGCCCAAGACCAAAAAAATAAAAGGCTGTTGGCCACTGGTCCCCCGATGCCAAGGTTACATCGTAAGATTAAATTTTGAAACTACTGTAAACTAGAGGGTCAGGGAAGCCTGTATCACTCATAATTCTGAAAGGGGACCATCCAAGGACCATTTTGAAGTAAAAAAAGGGGAGTAACTCTGGTTAGATTTGTCGAAAAATCATCATTATCAAACTTGACCTAGATATTCATGAGATACACTTACATACCAAACCTAGTTTCGATCTGACTTTTTGTTCCCAAGTTATAATTTGGAAACCAAAATATTAGCAATTTTGAAGTATAAAAAGGGATGTAACTCTGGTAAGATTTGTCGAAAAATGATCGCTATCGAACTTGACCTATATATTCATGAGATACACTTACATACCAAACCTAGTTTCAATCTGACTATTTGTTCCCAAGTTATCATCTGGAAACCAAATATTTAGCAATTTTGAGGTATAAAAAGGGGCACAACTCTAGTAAAAATAGTCGAAAAATTGTCATTATCGAACTTGACCTAGATATTCATGAGATACACTTACATACCAAACCTAGTTTCAATCTGACTATTTGTTCCCAAGTTATCATCTGGAAACCAAATATTTAGCAATTTTGAGGTATAAAAAGTAAAAATAGTCGAAAAATTGTCATTATCGAACTTGACCTAGATATTCATAAGATACACTTACATACCAAACCTAGCTTCAATCTGACTTTTCATTCACAAATTATCATCTGGAAACCAAAAAGCACACGGACGACACCCATTTTTATAGTCCCCTTCGACGAAGCGTCAGGGGACAATAAACTTCAAGTACTTGCTAGATAAAAGATCCTGTTGTTATGGGAAAACAAAGTAAATAAAATAGAGTGAAATGCTTGTTGTTTGGACAAAAACGAGGGTGGCATGGGAATGATAAATATTGAAAACCTCACCTCACAAGTAGCAAACAAATAAAAATAATATATAAAATTATCCACAACGATTTAGAACGTTGGAATTCCATTGGTAGATATATTGCCTAAAAAAATTATAATAGATTTCACAATGTTAGTGTTAAATATTTCTGGTCTATTACCTCTTTAGACTTTACCCTTACATTATCAAAAGGCAATTAAATCTTGGATTTTTTTTCTTTCCTTAATTTTTTTTACAGTAGACATACAAAATATTTTTGGAAATTACTGTCTCCTTTTCAACAGGAAACCTATATTTTTTTTTCCAATCATTTAGTGAGAGTGGACTAAAAAGAATTTGGGACATATAGGATTATCGAAATAAAACGTTTCAAGACAATTTAACTATATATAATAAATTACAAAATATGAGACACTTGATGGCGGAATGGTCTAAAATTAAGACCTCAGTCCCAAAAAGAGTTAATTGAAAAAATTAAGACTATGTAACTGAATTTCAAATTAACTGTAATGGTCATATAATAAATTCACAAAATAGTGTTAAATATTTAGGCATTGACATTGATCAAA
>MJUT01007137.1:10875-21406 GCA_002080005.1 Gigantidas platifrons
CAAGCTGAATTATCTAGTCTAGGATTTTTAAATATTGAAAACAGAGTAAAACAGCTTCGATTGAACCATGCTCATAAAATCTATTATGATACATGTCCTTCTTATTTGAAAAATAATTTCATCAAAATTAATGAACATCATGCCCATAATACTAGATCAAGTCAGATTAATTATGTTACACCAAAAATTAAAGGCATCGAATCAACAACATTTTACTACAATGGAATCCATGATTGGAATTCTCTACCCGATTCGATCAAATCCATCAATGATTTGCAAAGATTTAAAAAAGAAGTGAAGTGCCACCTGATACATACCAGTGAAGAACGGGAAAGACGTCTCATATCATAATAATGACAATTATATATACATATATATTTTCATAGATAATGTACTTATTTTAAAATTAAGTAATCCCTCTACCCGCTCATGTTGATCTTTTAATGTCCACTTGAACTTTAAGCTGATACTTATAAAGGACCCCATTGGAAATAAGCTGAATGGCTTTCATGGGCTATCCTTGGTGAGAAAGTTCTCAGCAGCTACAATTGGTGGATTGAAGTTTCAGTTAAAGATGGCAGTTTTATGTTTTACTTTTAACTTAACGAGAAATTTTTAAACACTTGTGTATGATGTTGAAATTTTTAAACCTAAATATATTTTACCTTTACCATCGATACCTGCAGAACATTGATAACAATCCATGTTTTGTGACAGTAAAAATAAAATTATCCAACATAAAAATGTTAAATTAAAAACCATTCAAAAACTAATAAATAAAATTGTGGAACCAAAATAAATTGGAACTAATAAACAACAATTTTCAATTCAACAGAAATTCAGCCTGTCAGAAACAAGAAACTCCCTTGACCGCCATGTTTTTTGCCTGTGCAAGCTATGGTGACAAATGTGTGTATAAAGCATAAATAAGCCATATCAAGCACAAGACACAAAAAAATAACTAACGTCAAGATTTTCTTTCTCCAAGTAGCTGAGACCAACCTCGTCTTCTTCCTCATCTAATTCATCATCATCATCGTCGCCCCCCTCCTCATCATCATCATCTCCTTCCTCGTCGTCATCATCATCATCTACAGATTGAAAAAACAAAACTAATATAAAATATATATACACCGAATACATATTTTCTGTGGACATCGACTTTCAAATATTTTATTCTCTTAATTACAGAGAAGAAAGCTTCTCTGATGAAATAAGAGGAAACCCGTAATCTAGTGCCCAAATTTTAATTTTATTTCCAAATATTTTGTTGAAAAAGCTGATCAGTTTTGAAAGAAAGGTAGACAAAAAAAATGATTGGTATGCAATATATCACAGAGAAAATTCTACGTGGGTAGGAGAATAAGACCACAAAAAAAAACTGAAGCATTTACAGTATGAACATAAAAAAAACAAACAACCCAGGTGACATTGTTCTTTAATCTCAATTCAGATTGTTATTGTTTTTTTGTTTTACCGATGTTACTGTACTTTTACTTGACCGTATTTTACTCTTGATCTCGTATACACATATACATTACGGTTAACCTTTTACTAATTCTTTAAACGGATAGTATTTGAAATCTAACCGCAGACGGTTACACTGATAACCGTGACAGCCTTACTTAGCGGAGAAGCAACAAATTCCAATTTTAGAGTCTTCGATTTGACACACAATCTACTGCCCACGAAGCGTGCACGCTAACCATTACATCACCGATGTGGTCAATAATAATCAATTCAAGGCAGAGATCTAAATACTGAATCACATAAAATGAATGAAAATAAATGGCCATCTTTCTTTACCTTCTCCGTCTACCTCGCCATCTTCATCATCATCATCCTCTCCATCAACATCACCATCTGAAATATTAATATTTATAGATGTCAAATCAATATTTACTTTATATAAAAAAAAAAAAACAACATAAAATATACTCATTTTTCATGTTTTATAAAGTTTGTAGTTCCTGAGGAAAAGCCTTTAATATTTTAATGTTTCCAATGTTAAACAATCGCCATTAGTGGTGGCCATCTTGGATTTCTGATCAACCCAAATGAAAAATGTGTACGGGACAATACAAAACTATTCCATGGACAGCTTGGGTTAAATCAAGTTACTAGTTTCTGAAAAAATATTTATTCATTTTCCACATGGGTCCTATGATAAAACTTTGCCCTGAAGTGGCAATCATCTTAGATTTCTGATCAATACATAAAACTTTTACCATGTAAGTTGTTTTTTTCAATAAAAAACATACATTCTCTATCCAGAGTTGTCGTTCCTGCTACGCTACACAACATCTCTGTCAACGCTCATTTTACAAGATTCTTGTAAAACTTAGAAACAGTCAAAAAAATGTACTTAAAATTGTTTTAATTATTGTAAATATCAATAAAGACGAAAATAAGTCACTCATTTCAAATCAATTCTCTCTCTTAAAAATGATTTTACCCCCCACTTCTTGGAGAACTATTTTGCAGAGGTAAAAATTAAAAAGTTAAAAACAATCACAAATCATTTTTAAGAGAGAATTGATTTGAAATGAGTGATTTATTTTCATCTTTATTGATATTTACAATAATTTTAAGTAGATTTTTTTTTTACTCTTTCTAAATTTTACAAAAATCTTGTGTAATGAGCGTTGACAGAGATGTTGTGTAGCGTAGCAGGAACGACAACTCTGGATAGAGAATGAAAAAAACATATAGTATCCTACAAAGGGAGATAAATCTTTTATTTATAATACAAAGGGAGGTAAATCTTATAATTATAATACAAAGGGAGATAATCAATATACCATCATCATCCTCATCTTCAGCCTCTTCATCATTCTGGTCGTAACCATCTAAGTACTTTAACTGTGATAATAATTCAAACACTTTGTCTTTGTAGTCTTCTTCATTTGTTACTTCACAGTTAAATAAATCTAAACTTTTCAAATTCGCAAAACTTTTCTGAAATAAAATATACAAATAAAAAAAACTTATATTATGCATTGATGTAATTAGGGTAAACGGAAAAAGGAACTGTCACAGTCCGCATTCCAAGGTATTTGGATTTTACAACTATCTATGCAATCAGTGCCTATCACCAAGTTGTGAGTTCGAATCCCGCTCATGGCGAGGTGTACTTGATACAACATTATGTGATAAAGTTTGTCAGTGACTTGTGGCAGGTCAGTGGTTTTATCTGCTTACTTCCAGCAATAAAACTGACCGACACACGATATAACTGAAATATTGTTGAAAGTGGTGTTATTTACTGTTAACAACCATTACTCTACATAAATATCCATCAGAATTTCAGCAAGATAAACATGTTTTGCTGAGAAATCAAATGTGCTTATTTGCACCGCAAGTTAATCACTATATAGTTGTCTGTAAAAATAATAAAGATGGGAAAAAAAACTTCACAACCACTGTACCTTAATTAGCTACGGGTACAAATAGATGACGTTATTAAGTCCTCAAAATTTTAATTTACTGGTCCGAATCAAATTCTTGAATTTATTTTTACAAAAATATATATTAATAAAAACTGAAAAATTACTGATCCGAACAAAGTTTGACTGGTCTTGGGTCGGAGGACCGGTGATCATCGTGAGACTATCAATACATATTCAAAATCATGCAAACCTACATGTACACTGAGCTTTTACAATCAGTGCAGTGCATTTTTAGCAAATTTAATTGCATAAAATATGCAGCTGCAAAATTTATCTGGATCTTTCACCTCTTTTAGTTTAATTGACAAAGTCATATAACTCTTGAAACGGCAGAAGTGAAAAGTAGCACATTTTAATTAATCCTACAGCTGCGTAAGAATCTGTCAAATCAAACTCAAATTATTTTTTAACATGTGAAGAAAAGCCTATTTTCTTAATGAACACAGTCTCATAATTATGAAATGACAAAAAGTGATGGGCAGTAGTGATCATATGGTAGTTGGGTTTACAACTATCTATGCAATCAGCGCCCATCACCACTAATGTTGTGAGTTCGAATCGCACTCAACTTGTCAAGTGAAACAACATTATATGATAAAGTTTGTCAGTGACTTACGACAGGTCTGTGGTTTTCTCCAGGTCCCCCACCAATCAAACTGACTGCCAAGATGTAACTGAAAGATGGATGAAAGTGGTGATAAACACCATAAACCACCAATAGTGGAAATCATCAAAATATAAAACTACCATGCTTTCATCAATTTTGTAGCTATGCACAATTTTTTGGTGCAATTCGGTTTTAGCAACTTTTTATCGTCGGCTGCATGTACTGTCGACCATAATATTGTATGTTCTGTTTTTGACAGAAATATAATATATTAAACAAATATTTGGGTGGGCTGTTTCTTTACACACAATTTGAGAAGTAGGTATGTAGGTTGGAAGGCAATTTATTTTTCTCAGCAAAGATACATAAAAAAAAAAATTTCAGTAATAAAAATACAGGCTAAACAAATATCTTTCAGGCTCTAACAAAATGTTTTGCAGAGGACCGATTTTGACTGGCAATCCATGCAATACCATCATTTTTACATGGATGACCCAGGTCTTATAAAGGTCAAAAAGCAAAGATCTACTTACTAAAGGTTCTAGTGTAGCTAAGTCTTTGATCTTGTTTCCACTCAGACTTAGATGTGTTAGGTTAGGACATCCTGACAAGTTATTGAGACCAGCTGATATTCTGTTGTCACTTAACTCCAACTGAAATATACATGTAACAAGTCCTAATACAGAATACAATTTCCTATGTAATTGACCCCATCCCTGATAAATAAAATGGTTAACAAATGGTAGTTTTTTAAAACCTTTATTTAGGCCTTTAAAACAACGAATCGACTCGTTCATTTGATCAGTTGTGTTTTCCCACTAAATGGTTCCTTACTTTTTACAGATTTCCCAATCCTACTCAGGATCGTTCATGACAAAGCTTGTGACAGACATATCGAAAATCCAAGACAACTTGTCTGACATTCGGTCAGACAATTTAAAAAAAACTGTCTGACCGAATAAAAACCTAAAATGCCAACACATATTCCGCATCGCCATTAAAAACTCATTTATTTGTTTAACAATCCCCTCCCCCCTTTTCCACCTAAGATAAGAAAATGATGGTTTACCAAAACAAGAACACTTTTAATATTTTTTTAGAATGTTATTTTTAATGTGGTCATAAGTAAATAAGGTATTGTTTGTTTTCCTTGCCAATAACTTTCTGAAAGAGATACCGACTCAAATGTGTTTTTGGCAACACATTTTCCTTCGGTTTCCGGTTCATCTGTATTGTACTTCTCAAATCATGAATCTTTCGTACCTAACCATGTCGGACCATTACGATTTTTTTTTTTTTTTTTTTTTTACAAATGACAATGTACCAAGAAATTAGGTTTTCAGAACATATTTAATGAAGAATACGAACTTTATCAATCTAAAGAAACTAACGAATATATATTTTCAAAATAAAAATAGTGAAAATGATAATCGTTTTGGTTTATTTTAAAGACCGATCTATGTTTGGGGCGAATTATATTTCTTTAAGGGAAGTTACTCGATTAGGATTATGCAATGGTCAAGTTTAGTTATTCACAGAAGACGATTATTTAAAGAAATAAGCATGCTATTGCAAGAATGATCGACTTTTAAAGACACTGTCTGACGGACTGACAAAAAGAAAATTGTTTCCTGACCGAAGTAGAGAACAAACTTTTACCAGACTTTCGGACCGACATGCCGAAAACATCGTCGGACCGGCTTAATTTTTACCTGTCAGGTCCGACATATTTCTATGTCTGTTGTGATCAATAACAGGATTAATATTTATATGTATATTATACTACAAACATGTATCTCATACAAAACTTGTTAGCAATCTAGACAATTTCTTCTTAAAAGTTGGTCTAAAATAAACAAACCTTTTTTAAGTTTGGTAGATTTGGAAAAGCTTTGAGTGATGTCAAGCCAACATTTATCAAACTAAGTGATTCCAACGTCGAGAATTCATCCGTCAGACCCTCTACTTGTGATGCACGGCAGTTGTCCAAGTTTAACTCCTTAATCTAAAAAAAAAGAATAAGGATCATAGATAACAAAATGTACTGAATGTGCTGGGGTTGTGGTAGAAATTATTTTACCTTCATGTACATGCTCTTTTGTTCAACTGAATACATTACAACCCAGTCATACATCATCCCACCTAACTTCAGGCAGAAGAACATTTAGCTTACATGCATGTAACAAGGAATATGACAATTGTAATTTTTACTGGTATTCTATAAGGTAAAAACATCATGCAAATTCAAATGATTGATTTGTTTACCTGTAATTGATTACTATGTACACCATTCAATCATCATACAATGTAGCTGTGGTTGTATGGTAGTTGGATTTACAACAACCTATGTAATCAGTTCCTATCACCACTGATGCTGTGAGTTTGAATCTCGATCAGGGAGAGATGTACAACATTATGTGATAAAGTTTGTCAATGACTTGTGACATGTCAGTGGTTTTCTACGGGTCCTCCCGGTTTCCTCCACCAATTTAAACAAGTGCTGTTGTCTGATTTGATTAGTCAATATAGTATACTGTCTTTTGCATATTAGATGGCTAAATTATGGATGAATGAATCCATAATATTTCAGATATATAGTGACAAACAATTAGATTTACTGATTGAGGAAACCCGAGTACCTCCTACTACATGGAGAAAACGAATCCGGGTCGTTTCGCCCTCATTTTTTAATAATGCTTTAAAAAATGAAATATGGAAAATACCATTGCACAAATATTCGTATTTTGGATGTTGCAAGGCTTGTTTATGGGTAATTTATTTAGGTCTTCCTCATAATTAACATGCTTTCTTGACATGTTTAATATTATGTATGGCTTCACTTCCATTGTTTGACACCTGATTAAATGTGTAAATTTTCTTCCAACAATACCAGTGTAGGAACCTGTAGGTAATTGTAAATCAAACTATCATCATTACATCTGCCCTGTAACTAATAGGAGGTATGGTCGAGACCATAACAAACTTAATTTTGACTAAAATTCAGCGAAATTATGAATGCAAAACAATGAACAGACAGTCGGCATGGCATTATTAAGTACAAAATGCACCATTCTGCATGGTTGTTAATTTTTTAAAGGAAATAAGTCTAGACAAAAAAGAAAAAGAAAGAAGAAGAAGTGATAATTGATATTAAAAGATTATTATATTACATAAATCATTAGAAAGGTGTGCAAATATAAAGCCAGTAGGCAGTAATTTCACATCAGATATAAACTTGCATCTCATCTTAAGTGAGTCCTGGACTCATCATTTGTTTGGGAAATCACCCCTTCCCCCTTAAAAAAAACCAAAACAAATAATGCACTAGTGAGATACATGGTTTTTTGATTGAATTTGGGTCTGGTCAAAATTTTATCTGTCAGATCATGTTACTAATTACAGAAATACAACGATATAAAAATTGAAATTATAAAAACCTAGTAGAATTTAACATGTTGAAATTCAACTGGTTTATAATTAATTACCCGTCACATTCATAAAACATTGTCATCTTCGCTTGTTGTAGCTTTCATCGTAATGACACATTAATCGTCAAATGTTACAACTTTGTTTACATTTGTCGCGTAGGAATATACAATTTTTTACACACATCACGTGACAAGAAATACAAAACGCAAGAGAAAATGCGGCTCTAAATAACTACGATTTTAAAAGGATTTCACGAGAAAATTCCTATTAAAACACATCCTTCAACATTTCACAATCATCTAAGACCGTTAGATTCAAAGAATACTGACAATCATCGCTGATTTAACAGATAAAATTGTTACACTACAAGAGGGCCTACATCGTCAATGGTGTAGCCTTAGAAAACATGCAGAATGCCTGTCCCCGCCATTGCTGTTACACCGCCGCGCTCCATACTGTTTTAGCAATGGTTATTTGCCAACTCTAAATCACAAATACGAGGTTGGTAAGTCTGGACAACGCTTCATTAATTAAAATTTTAACTAAATAACACAATTTAAGTCTCCAATTTTGGCTCAATTCGAGAACAAAGTTGATGAATTCAACTGAAAATGAAAATCCAACATGGCGTCCAAACAAAATTCGTCAGGTGCGTCATCTTGTGACCCAATTCTCGAAATGACAAAAAAAAAAATTTGATCCTGGAAGTAGATAAAAGCATTCACGAACATGAATGGTGAATGCATAGCAATATCTTTCTTTTAAAATTAACCTGCAATTCCACTTATGCAATCTTCTGCCTACAATGGCAGGGACGGGCACGAATACGATTAAAAGTAGGTCATTTGAATATCTTCAAAAGTCTTGTTTTAAAAGAAAATGCAATAAAGGAAATACATGAAATAAATAATCGAAGTGATTTAAAAAGGCTAAAAAATGTGCAGTGATCAGTTGCTACACCACAACATTGTAGATCTTGTACTCCTCTGTACAGTTGTATGGACACGAAGGAGGAATCATGGCCGCCATTGGATCTTAACATAGAGTTCAAATTCTCAGAAAAAAATGTTCTGTTTTTGTGCCATACCTAATACATTCATTGCATATTATGCATCGAGAAGCTACTTCAGCATATTAATATCGAATAATCAATATCATTTATTTACAAACCACACCATGAGCAAGACAATCTTGCATTTTAAATTTCTTCATATGATGTGGTCATGTTGACATAAATTTGGATCTGGACACATTGCTGGTTCCACCCTCCAGATTATATATCACAAACTTTTAAATGGAAAGAACTTCTTCATACAAGATTATGCAATCACAATAATATTGAACGATCGTGATACAAAAGGTGAATACACATTTGTCTGTACCCTTCCAAGTTAAGATTTGAGATGTATTCTATTTTAGTGAAAACAATGTTAAACAGAATGGATATATGTCTTATTTGGGATTATACAAGCATCATATAAGGTAAAATCCACAAACCCATACAACTGAACAAAATAAAACCATCACAATTTCAAAAATTGTGGGAACTTGGTATGTGGCCATAATTACCCCCCTTTTGTTCGACAAAACCGACCTATTGTGGCATTCTCGTGCCATATTACTCTGCATAATGAGCTTCATGTCACTTTGGAACACCCAATTTAACTTTTTGCAAACTTACAATACAGTTTAGGACATCCATTCCCTCGTATTCAATGGTGAAGGCAAGCACATGGGTCCCAGACGCTTTTCGTGTAAACAACGTTTCTATGATACTTTTAACACTTAAATAGATAATATTAAGTAAATAAAGTATAAAAACCTCTGAAGACTTCCGTCCCCTTTTCTCCAACTCGATCCTCTTCGCCATATCCATCTTTACAGGTAAAAAATTGATGAAATCCCTTTCAATAACAATCTTAGTCGATAAAGTCGAATGTTGAACAACCACAGTGCGCGGGCTGATCAATGTTTCTCAGAGGGGTATTATCATTGGTCAATTGTTAATACCCAAACACGTGAAGATTTGATGAATATGGATGAGTTGTACTATATTTTATCCAATCAAAACGTTTATCGTAAAAACGTCATGGTTTGTTTACAACTTGATAACAACGTGGTTGAAATAAGAAAATAGTGCCGATTTTTACACGGACAAGTTTGAATATTCATTGATAAACTTAAATCAATGGTAAAATATAGTTAAAATAGATAATTTAATAAGTTGTCTTACAGATATTCATAAAAAGACAATATTTTAAATATTTGAAAATTATATGAATGGGAAATCAAATGGGACTGAAAATATTTATTTTTATCAACGGAGAGGATAGATCTACTGACTGTTTTGTTTTATTTCTTTTTATTAAAAGTTCGTGTTAGCTAAATTGTATCATCACTTTGCGTGTATTTATCAGTGTCCATCAACTTTTAGAATCTTTTTATTTTTTTTTCTCACAAAACAAATTTATATTGCTATTATTGGTACCAAACGTTTGCAGACTTGTTTCTTTGGTAAATCAACATTTTATGTGATTTTGTTTTTCATTAAGCAATTTAACATGGCTGTTAGACCAATAATGCTTTTTTTGATTGACTGAAATTAAAAAAAAAATATTTAAATTTAACAAAATCTAGCTGTTGGACAAATAATGGGCATTGACTGAAATAAAATAGAGATTCTTTTCAGAAACCACCCTGATCTGTGATAATAATTGTTATTTGTAGGAATGTTCCTTTTATATAATTAACAATCTTTATAGAGTTTTTTTTTCAACCAGAAATCCAAGATGGCCAACAAACTGGGTTAGCAAAGAACTTTGTGAAAAAGGAAAAAAATACAAATGTTTCTGAAAGAAGAGTTTGAAGATACCAAAGTGGTAATCCCTAAATCGAAGGTCAAACCCCTTGGACAAACCACAGGGACTTGCTTCCGGTGAATAAAAAGATCGACTATCCACATATATACACTAGACAAGGGAGATACAAATGTCGTCGGTAGCCACGCTTCAACTCATTTTATTTCCATTAATACCTTTCATCTCTC
>MJUT01007137.1:33544-46128 GCA_002080005.1 Gigantidas platifrons
AGTCCGAGAACCTTAATAGAAACTATAAGGATGCAAAAGTGAAGAACATGTCTATTACTAGTATATAATTGACAAGAACGAACCCATTTGAGGAAATTTCAAAACCAGGAGTTATGGTTATATAGCGTTTAATGCCACTTTCAACAATATTTGAGTTATGTCATGGCGGTCAGTTTTATTAGTGGAAGAAACCATAATACAGAGAAAAAACCACCGACCTGCTGTAATTAAGTCACTGACAAACTTTATCACATAATGTTGTATCAAGTACATCCTGCCATGAGCGTCATTCGAACTCACAATGTTAGTGGTCATAGGCACTGATTGTATAGGTAGTTGTAAATAACAACAACCATACGATCACTACCACGACACCCCCTGTGACCATAGTAAATACAGTTTTGCGACATACACCTTTACCTACCTTGCTTTCTTTGCAAACTATCTGGATTGATTTAATTGATTTTTTTGTGTTTAACGCCCCTTTCAGCAATATTTCGGCTATATCATGGCGACCAGTTTTAGTGGTGGAAGAAGCCGGGATTACCCGGAGAGAACCACAGACCATTTGCAAGCAACTGGTAAACTTTATTACTTGCGACTGCGAGTCGAATCATTCGAATGCACCCTTTTTTGTAATATACAAAGCCGGGCGCGAACCAACGCCGTATTGGTGATAGGCTTGGTAATCCAGCTACCCAACTCACTGAGCCACCCGGGCACTGCAAACTATCTGGAGGACATTGCTAACGACAAATGTAAAATAGGCGATGAAACCTGCACTGCATTTGACCACAGGCGCTCGTGGCACACGGAATTGGTACCCCTTGTTTAACTTTCTGTTTACATATTTATTTTCAATAATTTATTTGTTATTTCTTTATTATTTCATCTCTTTTTCCTTATTTCAACTTGTTCGTGTCCATATTTATACAATCATATGTTTAACAGCAACTTACATGCTTCGATCCTATATAACGGGGCCCGTCGTGGTCGTGATCGTATGGTAGTTGGATTTACAACTACCTATGCAATCAGTGCCTTTCACCACTGATGTTGTGAGTTCGAATATCGATCAGGGCGAGGTTTACAACATTATGTGATAAAGTTTGTCAGTGACTTGCGACAGGTCAGTAGTTTTCTCTGGGTACTCCGGTTTCCTCCTCCAATAAAACTGACCGCCACGATATAACTGATATATTGTTGAAAGTGGCATTAAACACCATAAACAAACAAACATAGACATCTAAAGAAATCATTGGTCTTCGTGGTTGGTATTAGTCTATTTTATTTAACTGGTCGGGCGGAGTTGACCTTTAAATTTACATGAGAGCATTCGATTTTATTTTGTGTATGTACAGGGCAGTTCCCGTTATTGACATTATTGAACTGTATTCAGCAGTGTCACCGAAATCAATTCATACAAAAGGAATAGAAAGTACGATTGAATATAGCTGTATAAATGAAATTGATCAGGTAACCTGACCCTCCTAAATACATGGACTTTCCTGTAATCAGTCAACCTGTGCTAAGCCACGCCCAACCAGTGAAAAAAATAGAGTAATAATCCTTTACAACAAATACAATATCATATCTGTAGTTAGTTGTCAAGATGATTTTAGTCATTGCATTCTATTTCAAACTTAGGACCACGCGGTTAGATACACACTTAAACCCTTCCGGCGTCTGTACAATTCTAAATATATATAACACAGAAAATATTGTGATTTTACAGCTGTTTTTAACAAAAATATTAACTGTTCCTTTAATATAACCAGTCCTTTTGTCCCCACGATATGTTTTTTTAGGGGGGGGGGTCCACCTGCTATATAGAGGTATATATTCAGACTTGCCACTGAATTGAGGCTTATTATATTCAGCTTTCAAATATACAACTGTAGGGTACATTTTCCACTTCAATACATCAATGTTTGGGGATTTTTAAGCTATGATATATTCATACATTATTTGTATATCAATAAGTCATATTTCTACAACCCCATACAATTTCTTTATTACCAAAGACACATTCTTAATATGTTATTATTTAACATGATAAGGGGCAAAATTGATATATATTTGTGTGTGTTAATGAATGCACAAACTTTATCATTGGCCATCAAGTTCACAACCAATTCGAGTTGTCGCGCTTACCACCTTGACAGAGAAACTGTAAAAGTGTTTTTTGATAACGTTAGAACAGTTGGCTGAGAATGATACTCTAAAGTAGAAAATAGGATTTAGCGACTTTCAAACAATAATTACAACAGCGGACCAGAAAAGTTAACTTTCCAACTACACTCCATTGACGATGGTTGTCATCTTTTGACGCAGAAGATGGTATATTAAATGTGAGTGAGTGAGTCAATGATTGTTGCTTAACGCCAAGGGAGCATATTTTCAGTCATATAGTGGCGAGAACTAGGTACCTGTCGATGTGATGAGGATGCTGTCCACTTTGTACTAGACGACCAAGCAATAAATACCATTTTTACAGTCTTTGGTTGTCGTGACAGGGGTTCGAATCCACGATGCACCACACTAGAGGCTAGAACGTGCTATTATACCACTGATGAGGTTTGATACATTTGAGGACAGTGATTAGGAATCCTCTATATGCACATATCGAGACGCGTGGAGCGTATCGTTCACTATGATGTATTTGAGGTTGGTTATCGTTATTGTGCTTAATGCCATTTTCAACAATATTTCAGTTATGTCATGGCGGTCAGTTTTATTGGTGGAGGAAATCGGAGTACCAGAAGAATACCACTGACCTGTCATAAGTCATTGAAAAACGTTATCACATAATGTTGTATCAAGTACATCTCCCCATGAGCGAGATTCGAGCTCGCAACGCGGCTAGTGATGATAGACACTGATTGCAGATATATTTGAGGTCTGTGGTCATGAAAACTGCTTAAAACGGCATTTGCGGTAGTGCCTACCGACAAAATTTGTGGCCGGAGCTTATCATCAAACATCCCCGTTGATATGAATAGCATATTTATGAAACTGTATGTCACATACCTCAGATTGGCTCAGAAATTTGAATTTTCGAAGCGATTTTTGTAGTTTTTAGATTAATGAAGAATATTATTTTTAAATAATTACATTACTTCCGTTTTTCATTGAAATGTTACAATATGATTGGTTATGAAGTGGTCACATGATTATAAAAGAGATGTTTCAAATCCCAATGAAACTCTAACCCGAACTTGCACGTGCCTCCATTACGATGTCTGATGTAAACAATCAATGGCGTAGTAATTTCCAACAGCAAATAATCTAACACAAATAAAATTCACAACGAAAAATTCAACTACCGGTATATTAAATTTTGGTGTAATTTAAATATAATTATAAGACTGAAGGTTTTGTAGGGAGGAACACTAGTTAACATGCCTGTCATATATATTGCACCAAAAGTAACTGTGAAACTGATTTTCCTCCTCGAGATAACAGTGGTAAAAAAAAATGAACAATTTGAATGTTTGCTCCACCCACAGCTATTTATACCCACGCTCCCGGTTTAACTAATTAAACATCCATTATATGAATCGAGACGTGGAGCTCTCCTGGTTCAACGCATGCTTTGTAATGAGAAGTCTTGTTTCGCACTTTAATACATTGTATAATTTGAACCAGATCCGTTTGGTTGGTTTTGGTTTTATTGTGTTTATACGTCACATTCAACAATATTTCAGTTATATTGGTGGAGGAAACCGGAGTTCCCGGAAAAAACCACTGATCTGTCGAAATTCACTGACAAACTTTATCACATAATGTTGTACACCTCGCCCTGATCGAGATTCGAACTCACAACATCAGTGGTGATAAGCACTGATTGCATATGTAGTTGTAAATCCAAATACCATACGATCACGACAGCTCCTCTGAACCCGATGCAATTCCCCTCTATAAGAACAGTATAAAGCTACTAAAGTGGTAATCAGAAGCCGTAAATGTGAAGAAAGACAGATGAGAAGTAGCTGTTTGTTGTGTTGATATATTGGTGGATTTTGTCGATTTGTTGATATTGGTGGATTTTATCGTTTTGTTGATATTGGTGGATTTTATCGTTTTGTTGATATTGGTGGATTTTATCGTTTTGTTGATATTGGTGAATTTTATCGTTTTGTTGATATTGATGAATTTTATCATTTGTTGATATTGGTGGACTTTGTTGACTTGTTGACATATGTGATTTTGCTGGGTTTTTTTTATATTGGTTGATTTTGTTGTTTTGTTGATATTGATGGATTTTATCGTTTGTTGATGTTGGTGGATTTTATCGTTTGTTGATATTGGTGGATTTTGCTGCTTTGTTGATATAATGGTGGATTTTATCGTTTTGTTGATATTGGTGAATTTTATCATTTGTTGTCATATCCAGAAATTGATGGTACTTTCCTCATAAATATTCATCATATTTAAATTAGATTTTGATCACGTGACTGCAGTTTCAAGCTTGGTGGATCGTTTATTAGATTTGTCAAAAAATAGCATACAGTACGGAAATTCAATTCTGTATTCTGTATTCTGTAGTTGTAGTTCTGCCAGTCAAGGCACACCTCCTGGTAATAGGAAGAATTTCACGGACTATCCACCATTACGCGTCATTATATATAATCCACCACCAATTGTTATTAACTTATTATTTACACGATAATGACTAGAGTTTATCACGACATTAAATATAATATATTAAAATCTAAAACACTAAAAATAAATAAATATTAAGTGAACCTTGTGTACCCCAAGACCAAGAGTGACTGACTTCTGCGTATGCTATTACTGTTTAGATGATGACAATTTCTTCCAATAGATCTATGTAGATTTTAGCAAAGAATATCGTTTATTATGCAATGCATATAAAAGTTGGCTACAGATAGGTTCCAGACTGTTACTAATAGAATCAATTAGATTTGTATCTTCATCACCGGCTACATATGCGAATTATTTCTAACAGATTAATGTTTCTGCATAATTTCAGTTCAGCAAATATACTGCTCACCTCCTGTATTATTTTACTTATTATTGGAGTTCTAGTTTCTTCTAATTTTTCGCATACCAGTATAAAATGAGTAGTTGTTTCCTCAAATTTTTTACATAAGAGGCAATTTGGACTTGTTGTTTTCTTTGAAAATGCAGCTTTATTAGATTGTAATATATAATTTCCCGTGACGATTTTAAGACGTATATGGGTATTCTTGCAATGTCCCTTATATTATAGGTGGTTGATTTTGCCAGTCGGATGAACTTTTCCAAACGTCAGGCGATTGTCCATAAATTTCAAACTTTTGTATAATTTGGCTTCTTCTAAAAATCTTGATTTCCAATAAGCATAAATTTTTGTTTTAATCATCCTTTTCCATTGTTTTTTTTTTATAGAGGATCTTCTAGATAATTATATATATTGAGAATATCATATTTCAGGCAGAGCTCTTTTATTTCAATAAACCAACTGTGGCTATCATGAGATTTTATTGTGAGTTGTCTCTCTACGAGCTTCCATTCGACAGACGACTTTTCTGCTCTTATTATGTTACCATAAAGTGTAATAGCTTTAATATGCATTTCTGCTTCTATAGGAAGAGTCCCAGCTAGAATGAAAACTGCCGGATCAGCCACATTAGTATTTAGCGATAGAATTTGTTTTATCCATTTTTTATATTGCCTATTTATATTGTCTAAATTCTTTCCTCTTGGTAATACTATTTCTAAGCCGTAGGTTAATATTGGCAAAATGAATGCTCTTATCAATAATAATAATAATATTTATTGCAAATAAAACCATTGCAGGTAAAGCAATACAATACAACATTACAAAACATATATACATGAACAACATAAAGAAATGTCATATATTCATAATTAAAGTTATACATTGACCAATGTGAACCTCATTTTCGCAATTCTAACGATTGCTTTATATAGTCAACAACACTGGGAATTTTTTTTTGATCAGGAATTAATATAATTTTTACTTGGGAAAAAGAGTCCAGTTGGTCGAAATTAGCATGCTACTTTTTAATATTATTTATTAAAACATTTCTAAGATTATTATTTTTTTGGCATTGTAGAAAAAAATGAATCTCATCATCTAATACTTTACAAGTTGTACAGAGTCTTTGATGTCTGGGAATTTTCTTGTATCTACCTAGTTCAATTTCTAATGGGTGATCACTCGTTCTAAAATTAGTTAAAAGCTGTCGATTGTTAAATTTTTTTGTAAGTTTTAAGTAGTCTTCTAGTTTAATGTCTGTTTTTAATTTACTATACAGAAACAGTTTTGAATTATCATCTAAGTTTGATATTTTTTCAAGTATTTTTTCTTCATATTTTTCTTTTATAGTTTTTTAAAGGTATTTTTAAATGTATCCTTGACAAGTAAAAAGGGTTTGTTAAAAAAATCTTCAAAATTATTTTTTTTATTAAGTTCTACTTCTTTAAATATGGCAAAGGTGTACCATGTATAAATATTTTCATTTAAGGCCACACCAAATTGATGTCTTGTTCGACGGAATCACCGCTCTGATTTTTGCCGATTTCATAATTAAAAAAAAAAAAATTCAAATCCGGAAAAAATCATTTCCGGTCCGGTATCTTTCGTATATTTTGTTATCGGTAAACATTTCCGGTTCGTTTTTTTACGATGTGAAGCCTTGTAATAAAATGTTTACATCCCGATTTCTTTTGGTATCTCCTATAATGTAAGACTGTTGGTATCTTGTAATAAATAAAAAGGATCATTCATAGGCAGATACAATATCTTAATTCTCATAACCAGTGTAGTAACATGTACAGTACAATTATTTACGGAAAAGGAAGAAACAAAAGTTTCATCAAAGTACGGGAAATTCGGGGACAAAAACAGAATGGGACACAAGAAGACAACACAGACCCCTACAAAAACTGGGTGAACTCGGGTGCTTCAGAAATGTTAGCAGTTCCTGCTTCTTGAATTTCCTGGATTGCACTTTGGCAGAGATCAGGTACAATAGTACCACATATACTGTGTATGACATCCCCTGATCACTACTGAGCATACTATCACATATGGCAAAATCAAGCCCATTTTGCTAATTTGCATACGACCGCCATATTGAATCAAATGGACGTCATCATAGTACTTAAGCAATGAACGGCTGAAGAAGTAAAAGAGGCCGTGTTGATCTTTTATTAAACCTGGACTTACTTTCTGAGTTCTTTTTTCACCAAACACCGCTTAGGGTTGTTCAAGCAAATTTTTGATACCATACTCAATATATTGGAAGTTCCTAGAGTATTTCTTATCTTGATACAACTTTCCTATCATTTCTTATAAAACCCTTAAAATATGGTTAAAAAAAAGATAAAACTGACGAAACCGCCATACCCACATAAGTTCTCTTCGTTCACATTAAAACTTCCGGTAAAAAAGTTCCACTTGATATTTGTTTTGAATGGAAGACTTATGATCTGTAGGTTCCTGGAGAAGATTAATTGTGATCGTTTTTACAATTTTCAATGCCCGACGCCATTTAAGAGGCAACGTAGGGATGTTGGGCGTGTGAAACGTACCATTATTCCCGAGGCATTTTCATACAATTCGTCTGTTCTATTTGCACCGCTTCTTCATAAACAAAGTATCACGTGATCAAATAATTATGTGAGGTTCGTTGAGGGGAAACATAACAATAAAATCAATCTCAAGTCCGTTCTTTTTTATTCATTATTATCAAATAAATCATAGAACAAATATTTGTTTTAAAACACTAAAAACAGCAGTAGTAATATATTATTCATCATTGATTATAATTAAGGGACCGACCATATAACTTGTGTGTGTGTGTGGGGAGGGGCGGGGGTAAGCTAGGCTATGGGTTTTCTCTCTTCTCTTTGAATTTTACCATGATGTCAACAAATGTCACGTGGTTCCACGACGTCATGAATATTCATATCTCATGAATAAAATAATGAGCATGATTTTGCCATATGAGTATCAATTAAAATTATTGACATTTACTATTTATAGCAATGTACTGTCTACTGTATTAATCATAATTGTTATATTTATGTAACTGCCCCCTGTGGGACCATGATTAGATTAATAAATATTTGATTTGATTTTTGTACAACACCCGCCATGTTGTTCATACAGTGGTTTCCATTCAAAGTGTTTTAGCCAGGAGGATACACATTATAATTTTGCACAATATTTTCAAGATATCATATATATATACTGGACACAACCAATAAAAACTAGTTCCTTTTGCGGGAAAAAAAATGTCGCTTCATCATATTCATAAAAAAAAAAATCCGGCTCGCCGTCTCACTATTTTTGTCTGGAAAATCCGAAGAACAAGAATTTTTTTTTGGTGTGGCCTTACTTATATTTTTATTTATATTAAATGCTTCCTTAACAAGGGGGTTTAATCCATCCGACTGAATCCTGGAATAGTAGAGCATAACTTGTGTTTTTATAAATGAGTCTAATGGTAGTCTACCCAATTCAGATTTTGCTGAGATATTACAAGATGTTTTCTTGATACTTATCAATGACATGGCGGTTTCAGGATCAATGCCATTTTCACCATGTAATCCATGTGTCCGTCAATGATTCGAAAATTAAAAGTTATTGTTTATTTCCGCAAAGTTTTTCTTCTGTCAAAATTCAAATATTTTTTTAATTTGTAACGATTTTAGACATGTCTTTGATACCGCGATCATGCAATAATGACCATATTATATGTAATGTGGGAACCCCGAGTTTAGAAGCTAGAAATATAAGGTTAGTCAATACAATTACATATATCATTGAGGAATCTAAATTAATTTCAGAAAATATGTCGCCAAATGTCGTTCAGTGTTAACTTTCGTGTCACACGCCACCAGTTTCATGTATTTCAGACATTTTTACATAGACTCTTAAGGCCAAAAAAGGGTTCGTCGCCTCAGATTTTCATTTAGTCCAGGAACCGCGAACAATTGTTTTCATTAATTTTTATTTCATTTAATTCAGCTTGATTCAATGTATCATTTTCAAGTTCAGAAAATGACACGCATGCAATTACGAATATTATGTCTATATAGATCATATGAAGATTGCAGACGTCCCGCGTCGCCATCTTAAATATGCAAATGAGCAAAGTACCCTGCTATGTATTAGTGGATTTTACCGTTTTGTTGACATTGGTGAATTTTGTTGTTTTGTTGATATTGGTGAATTTGATCATTTTGTTGATATTGGTGGATTTTATCGTTTTGTTGATATTGGTGGATTTTATCATTTTGTTGATATTGGTGGATTTTATACGATGCTTTTCAACTTGTTACACAAAATACTGTAGAATGTAGGCCTTTAAATAAAATAATATACCATTTTTTTTATTGTTGTTTATATACTGGGTATGTATTGCTCTTTATCCCATTAATTGGTTTAACCCCGCGACATTATCGTGCCCGTCTCAAGCTGGATTTCCAACGTCATATTGTGTTTTGTGTTCAGTGAGTTAAGATTGTGATTATTTGTTTTGTTGCTATTGATGGATTTTATGTCCATTACATTAAACTTTTATTCACAATTTGTTCTTAACATTAAAAAGATATGTACTAATCTGTACAACATGTTCCATCTTTAGAACAACTAGAACTGTCCGCATAGCGGGACTAATACCCCCCGCTTCACTCTGACTGTGTCCAAGATTATTGAAAACTAAGTCTACACGGAAAATATATTATTTGTAAAATTATAATGTTTAACAAATTCAACAAAAATAAAAACGTCGTAGCATAAAAACTGTAAGAGGAGTTGCACGGACAAACCATGTACCCTTTCAACCAAATTCACAAATAAAAAAAAATAACTAAGTTCAACAATCTATATTTTTTGGTAAAATTCATGAAAATCAAAATCCTTACAACATGCACATCTTTGATATGAGTACAAATGTTCTGCAATGTAAAAACTTCCTAACTTACAAACTGTAGGAGGAGTTGCGCAGACAAACCATGTACCCTTTTTGCCATATTAACACAAAAATGGCTAAGCTCAACAATCTATATTTTTGGTAAAAATGCACAAAAATCAAAATCCGTACCACATGTACATCTTTGATATATGTACAAACAATCTACAATATAAAAACTTCCTAGCGTAAAAACTGTAGGAGGAGTTGCGCGGACAAACCATGTACCCTTTTAGCCAAATTCACAAAAAAAGACTAAGTTCAGCAATCTATATCAAAGAAAGTTGAAATATTCCCGGAACGAAAATTTTAATTTGCTCCATTATGTTGAATGTGACCGAATCGTAATCGTCACTGGAGCACAAGCGAACTGAGGGTTACGTCATCGTATCTAGTATTCGATCACCCATGTCCACAATTTTCTTTGAAACAAAAACTCAATCTCCCATACAGAGTTGTCGGTCCTTGCAGGCTCTCTATTAGATACGATAACGTAACCCTCATTCCGCTTGTGCTCCATTTAGGGTTACGAAACGATCTCATTCAACGTATGGAAGCAAATTAAAAATTTCGTTCCGGGAATATTTCAACTTTCTTTTTGCATATCTGGTCATAACTTATTATTCCCAACAATTTCTAAGTAATGGTGATATGAAATAAGTGTTACAATACCTGTTTCTATCTTCAAGACCGGTTTCGTATTTGAAAATTGCTGCTTGTCCGCCATAACACCTTACATAGACTCTCGTGATGGGCGGAGCCTATCCATATATGGATCTCAATGGCAAATATGGAAAACGCTTACTACGAATCGATCCAAATAATGATATCTCCAAAACGAGGCAAGTGCAGGTGAAATAGCAACTTGTAAACCAAATGTAGGACAGAAAGAAGATTTCATGCGTTCAAATTTTCAGATGGATATAAGTCTACCATGGATTGATGCAGCGTTTACTTAACACCCCAAGGTTTACCTAAATATATTTATCTTTCACAACCGTTAATTTTTCCTACCACTTACAACGGAATTAGGACAAAAAACCGCCCGGTATGAATCACTCCGGGCACTGCTCCCATACGTTGAATGGGACCGATTCGTAACCCTAAATGGAGCACAAGCGGAATGAGGGTTACGTTATCGTATCTAGCTCTCTATCTCTGTAAACGTCTCGATTTTACAAGATTCTTGTAAAATATTAATATACTCTAGATTTTGCTTCTAAGACGCTATTCGTCTTTTTTGCATATATCTTTAGTTTTGACGTGAAATATGATTTTATTTGAGGCGAAATACCATTTAAAAAAAAGCTATATTTATAGGGACTATATTTTTGTGAAATGTTTTCCTATTCTGAGTAATTTGGTTTACTTATTCATCCGATAAAATGTCAACATTAGATACAATTGTTAAAGATTATGACAAGAACATCGTGTTGAGGGACTGTCAAAGGCAAGCTTTTGAATATCTACATGACAAGAAAGGAGATATTTTGGTTAGTTTGTCACATGATCGTTCACTACATGATCACGTGTTTTGGGACTACTTTTGAGACGTTTACAGAGATAGAGAGCCTGCAAGGACCGATAACTCTGTGTGGGAGATTTACAAAAACTCTGCCATAATACTCACCATTCTCATCAAGCTTTTGTTGTAGAAGTCGAATATGTTGTTTGTAAAAAGCGTTGTCTGTTTCAAGTGTCGATACTTTTTGTTCTAGTATTTGTGTGGCCATTGTCGTGTTCAGCAACATGTTCAGCATAGCAATATAAAGAACATCCGATCGCGATGATCCGCCACTACTAGAAAGGTTTAATAAACACCAATTGACACTCAACGTTAGGACAAACACTATCGAAAGTGAAATATACAATTGCATTGGCGCTTCCGGTCCTCTTTATAGATTTCTTAAAATGGCGTCCTGTTACCTGTTTAGGCTGTTGTAATACCTGTCTGGTAGATTCACCCTTTATAAGGGTCACTCCCAATGGGATAAAATACATATATGGGAACTCGTAATCCCTCGCTTTTATACGGTGTTGTATGGAAAAACCTGGGCTTCCCGGTTCCGAAAGTATGCTTATTTTTATAGGTAAATAGTTATATTTAGCGTAGTATTTCACCTGCTAGAGGGAATTCCCTAAAAAAATACTATGTTAATCATTAAGTCAAAATTACTAAATGCAATCAATATGCTTAGAACGAAATATACGCAACCATTGATGTTCTTTTCAAATACTTTTAATATGATAATAGGTGTTACCTAACTTGGAACGAAGTCCAATATTTTTTTTTAAACAATATTAACTCGGATAATATGGACCTATAATTTTTTTTTCAAAGTAGACCGACGGCGGATCCAGATTTTCTTAAAAGAGGGGGCAAATAGGGGGACCCAGACCCAAATCTTCCGTCGTTTTTTAAGTCCCGATCTAGGTACGAAACGACCAGGTTACGAAACGTCCGCATCCGATTTTCTCCACAGATTTAACCATGTATTGGCTTCCGGTGTGTCATTTCCGGTGCAAGGAATTTAAGCCATTAGTGATATGGAAAATATTGCTATTTCTACCATAGTTGGGACTTCGTCCCATATTATTGATTCAACAAGTTACAACCACAGGGGTAGGATA
>MJUT01007149.1:33242-49817 GCA_002080005.1 Gigantidas platifrons
ACTACGTTCTTTATAGATATTTAGGTCCTATAATGTCTAATTCTCAGGAGTTTATACAGGACCGTAGGCAGTCCCCAGAGGCACTGCCAGCAAAATGTGCCACGCCCACTTGCAAAAATCCTGCATCCCTGTCTGTATCATGGTAGTCCTTTAGATTGGCAGAGGAAACCAGTACAGTCAAACCTTCCCATGTGGTCACCTCTATTAAGAAGCCACATGTATTAAAAGATCACCTTTTCCTTATCCTGTCATAGTAAATTCCATATGAATTGAATCTCTTTTAGGTCACCTGTCTTAAAACCACTATTTCCTTTGTCCCAAAGGTGACCTCTTAATACAGGTCTGATAGTAGATGCATAGAAAAAACAGTGACAAAACTTTATAAAAAAATATGGTATCGAGTACAACTCACTACATGTTGGAGTTAAACTCACAACTTAAGCGGTGGTAGTCCTTGATTCCATAGGAGGATGTAACAGAGGACCATAAATAAAGATTAAATACTGTGAAACATGTTTAAACTGAACCTCAAATACAGTGAAACTGTTTACGTCAAACCTCAAATACAGTGAAACCTGCTTAAACCAAACCCCAAATACAGAGAAACCTGTTTTAATCGAACCTAAAATACAGTGAAACCTGTTTAAACCAAACCTCAAATAGAGTAAAACCTGCTTTAACCAAACCTCAAATACAGTGAAACCTGTTTAATCTGAACCTAAAATACAGTGAAACCTGTTTAAACCAAACCTCAAATACAGTGAAACCTGTTTTAACCAAACCTCAAATACAGTGAAACCTGTTTTAACCAAACCTCAAATACAGTGAAACCTGTTTAATCTGAACCTCAAATACAGTGAAACCTGTTTAAACCAAACCTCAAATACAGTTAAACATGTTTTAACCAAACCTCAAATAGAGTGAAATCTGTTTAAACCGAACCTCAAATACAGTGAAGCATGTTTAAACCAAACCTCAAATACAGTGAAACCTGCTTAAACCAAACCTCAAATACAGTGAAACCTGTTTTAACCAAACCTCAAATAGAGTGAAATCTGTTTAAACCGAACCTCAAATACAGTGAAGCATGTTTAAACCGAACCTCAAATACAGTGAAACTTGTTTAAACTGAACCTCAAATACAGTAAAACCTGTTTAAACTTAACCTCAATTACAGTGAAACCTGTTTAAAAAGAGCCCCGAATAAAACTGGAATCTTGTATGAACCAAATCTTAAATAAAGCTCCCATTATAGGAAATCTTTGTTAGTTTAACTTGTATAAACGGAACACCTGTCTATGCTGAACCCAAGAGCTGGGCTGAAGTAGGTTCTGTTTAGACAGGTTTCACTTGGTTAATATCAGAACCAATTAAAAGTATTCTTTGGTCATAAACTTGTTTTCTACAATGGGTAGAAAGGGACTTATATTAATATATTATCACCTGCAGGTCATCAATGAGTTTGTATCAGTTAGATAAATTAAGGGATTAGGGTTAAAATTATGGTGCTTAATGCCACTTTCAAGAATATTTCAGTTATATCATGGCGGTTACCAGAGTACCCGGAAAACACCACTGACCTAACGCAAGTCAATGACAAACTTTATCACATAATGTTGTATCGAGTACACCTCACCTGAGTGGGATTCGAACTCACAAGATCATTAATGATAGGCACTGATTAAATAGGTAGTTATATATACAACTACCATACTAAGATAGCATGACAATTGTGGTTGTGGTAAAAAAAATTGATTGACTGCCCTATCCTATCATCCAATAATATTTCTTCACGAGACATACACACAAGTAAGAGGTACTTAAGTAAAAAAAATAAAATATATCAAAGAAATATGTAGTCAAAATTTATTCAAAGACTTAAGATGACTGACAGCATCATCATTATCAGCCCACCCCCCATTTCCCCCCCAAAAAATAAACTTATAAGTAAACTTTATGCTGCCATTATTTTCTGACAGCATCATCCTTATATGTTCTCCCCCCTTTTTTTCATTTGAAAAAAAACAACAAACAAACAAAAAACAAACAAAACAAACAAACAAACAAGAAAAAACACAAAAAAAGCAGGCAAACAAAAATCATACAAAAAAAACCCCCAACTGTTAGTTAAACTTTACACTGTCATTATTTTGTGTAGCATTTTCGACATTAGAAAAATTTAACCATCTTTGATTTAAAATCATGGCATATAACCAGTTTTATATTTATTTGTCTCTTATTTGAATTTTATGTATTTCATACTTTATGTATTTCCGTGGATATATTTTGGTAAATAGATATACCATCCTTTTTGAATGAGATTGATATTGAATATTAAAATTATAATACGCACATTGTAATAAAAATAAATCTTCTTGTGCTGATGGTGAATGTTAAAATGTCCTTATAGCAACATTAATAAAAAATCAAACAAGAACAAGAAAAAATACATTAATAATATAAAACTAAAATTTACTTATAAAAACATGAAATACACGAAAATTATTGAAAACCTTGAGAAACGTTATTGTAGAGCAACATGTGAAAACCAGATTGAAGAACAACAATACTGAATTTACATGTAATGCTTGTTTCAGGCATAAAGATTAAATGGCAAGACAAAAAAGAAATATTGACTAAGTATGATCATGTTCTGTTTGTTATTGGAGACATAATATATGATATATAACAGACTCTGTCGTATAATGGTGTTATAGTTAATGTGATTGTCTTGTGTGAGGTAGATCGTGGGTTCGATCCCTGTTTGGGTCAAATCATGGGTTATGAAATCAGCATTTGCTGCTTCTCTGCTAAACATGCAACGGTAAGGACTTAGAGCAAAGACGGGTTGGCCTGAAATCAGGAAAATGTATCCCAGTGGAGCGACATGTAAGAAGAGTTGGAAGATACCAAAGGGGTAATCAGAATCCATAAATCGAAGAAGAACATACAACACAATTGCCAAAAGAAAAAGGACAAAAGGACAAACAACGATCTACAAATCATTACACATAAAACTAAAGATCGAGTAACACGAACCCCACTAAAAACCGGAGGTGAACTCATGTGCTCCGGAAGGGTAAGCAGTTCCTGCTCCACTATTGTAATTGCTACAGTGAGTTAGCACTATTAAAATCCAATCAAGTGTATTGGTCTAGTACAAAGCGGACGTTAACATCATCCTTGAATTTCTCATGAAAAAGTAATTTATTACCATGATCAACTGTATAACAGTAAATGGAAATGATCATGGTTTTAGAAATGTTCACTCAATTTGCGTTTCATTATATAATACGCAAAAATAATCCTCACGCAAAAAGTTTTAATCTATGTGTTCAACTGGAAGCATTAATGTCTTCACAACACTAAACCCCATGTAAATAGGTGATAAAGAATAAATTGTGTCCCCTCCCCACCCCCCACACACACACAAAATTAACCACATATACAAGAGTTGAAAATGATCAGCCACTTCTTAAGAAAGCAGTCATGCTGTCAAAATATCAATCAACAATAACTACATTGCACCGATTAGGATAAGCAAGCAAAACAAAAACAATAATTGATTATTATCATTACTCAATTAAAAATCTAATTTAATGCACACATCACATTTCTGGAATATTCTTCACCGGGTGAGCTTTCTCTAAAAATATTTGGCTGTGTGTAATCAGAGCCAGTTACTTCAAGGAGTTAATACATTCTTAAAAGAAGAATTTAACTGTTAAATAACTATGAGATAACAAAACAAAACAACAATAAAGTCCGATATAATAGTAGCAAAATTACAAATACATAAATGATAAAAGAATAGCAAAACAATTACAAATATATATGAAAATATTTTTTTTTTACAGAGATATACCAAAAATCAAAGACAAAGTCTGAAAGAATAGCAACAAAAAAATACATATGACATATTTTTTTTTCACAGAAACATACCAAGAATAAAAAATAAAGTCTGAAAGAATAATAACAAAATAGAAATACATATGAAAAAAAATTATAATTTTAATATAATTTCACAATCATTAAACTGGACAAAACAACAAAATATCGCCCTCAAATTATAACTGCAATATCACACAAGATTTTGGGATCTTGCCGATTTTCTGGTAGTATGTTTGTAGTTTAATAAGAAAATAAAAATCAAGATGGTTCTCCTTAAAAGGAGGTATATATTATGCATATTAATATTAGTGATATCAAAAGAATGGGTATGTCACAAAAAATCATGCAAAATATACAATTAATAAAAAAATAGATAATGTCATAAAAATCATTTTATACTTGCTCACATGTATTTACAAACAATAATAGTTTATAAGGCACTGGTCATGAATGGTACATCAAGAAAATTATAAAGATTTGGAATTAAGTTTTATTTAGCAAAGTGCGCAGTCTTTATATGAACTGGTCATGAATGGTATATCAAGAAAATTATATAGATTTGGAATTAAGTTTTATATAATCAAGTGCAGTCTGTATATTTGTAGCTGCAAAGTGTTAGTACATTTTGTGTAGTCCAATTTAAGGCATTTAAAAAGCCAGTGACGGTCTTGGCGCTACCCCACTTGCCCAAAGCCCGGAACAAGTAAAACTGGATTCGGACAAGTGATGATTATATTTCTTCTAAATTTGGCTTTCAGGCAGGTAGGTGAAAACATAAAGACAAAGCCTGGAGTGAAATTTGAAGTTCAAGTGAAATTTGAGGGTTTGTGTCAGAGCACATGCAACAATTTCGTAACAAAGTTCAAATGAGGAGTTCAAGTGATATTTGTGGTTTGTGTCAGAGCACATACAACAATTTCGTAACAAAGTTCAAATGAGGAGTTCAACTGAAATTTGAGGGTTTGTGTCAGAGCACATACAACAATTTCGTAACAAAGTTCAAATGAGGAGTCCAAGTCATATTTGTAGTTTGTGTCAGAGCACATACAACGATTTCGTAACAAAGTTCAAATGAGGAGTTCAACTGAAATTTTAGTGTTTGTGTCAGAGCCCATACGACAATTTCGTAACAAAGTTCAAATGAGGAGTCCAAGACATATTTGTGGTTTTTGTCAGAGCACATACAACAATTTCATAACAAAGTTCAAATGAGGAGTCGAAGTGCAATTTGAGGGTTTGTGTCATAGCATATACATCAATTTCATAGCAAAATTCAAATGAGGAGTCCAAGTGATATTTGTGGTTTGTTCAGAGCACATACATCAATTTCATAGCAAAATTCAAATGAGGAGTCCAAGTGATATTTGTGGTTTGTTCAGAGCACATACATTAATTTCATAACAAAATTCAATTAGGAGTTTAAGTGATATTTGTGGTTTGTTCAGAGCACATACATCAATTTCATAGCAAAATTAAAATGAGGAGTTCAAGTGATATTTGTGGTTTGTGTCAGAGCACATACATCAATTTCATAACAAAATTCAAATGAGGAGTTCAAGTGATATTTGTGGTTTGTGTCAGAGCACATACATCAATTTCATAACAAAATTCAAATGAGGAGTCCAAGTGATATTTGTGGTTTGTTCAGAGCACATACATCAATTTCATAGCAAAATTAAAATGAGAAGTTTAAATGATATTTGTGGTTTGTGTCAGAGCACATATATCAATTTTGTAGCAAAGTTCACATGATGAAATTCAAGTTCAGGCTCTGAGGCACAACTTTCATGATAAAAAGTACAAAGCACTGAAGATATCTTCCAACATACAGGTCTTTGCTTTGGGTGGTTGAATTGAATCTTTACACATTGTGAACTTCTGGCGTTTGAGAAAACTGCAAACAGGTCCCTTCAGGACTGAAGACATGTCCACATCTATAGAAATAGTCTTGCTGCTTGCTACTGCTGACTCAAACTGTAATGTATAGCATTATGTTATGGTCTGATGTTGTTGTCCCATCAAAAACCTGATTGAAATATCCCTACCCACATACCCAAACTACATGCATTTTATCTTAGCATTATATTATTGTCTGATGTTGTCCCATCAAAAACCTGATTGAAATATCCCTACCAGCTTTAAATTTTCTGTACTTTGAAATTGCTACCTACCTTTCCCCTCTTAAATATACGCCCAGCTTTCTAACTTGCAAAAAAGGGTGCACTCTACTTGCAAGTGATACAGTTTGCCAGTTGCTTGTCCATGGTCAGTGGTTCTCTCCCGGGACTCCGGCTTCTTCCACGCATAAAACTGGTCGCCATGATATAGCTGAAACATTGCTGAAAGTGGCCTTAAACACCAAAATCAAATCAAATGTGAAGATCATCAATTTTAAGAACTTCTTCAAATATCAAATTGCAATTATTGTACAATTGAGGGCAGATGGACAGATGTGTTTTTCGATGGATTTTGTTTTGGCCATACAACAATCCATATTAGGTCATAACATCCTTGCCAATTACATATATATGCAAAATAATTAAATAAACTAACCAAACATACAACAAATTGGTTTTAAATACAACAAGTTTTGATAGGCTCGTCAATGAATGGTCGGTTAAAAATATGACTCCTGAGGAAACTGCATCCAATGCCACATTATTATTTATTGTGTAAGTTGTAAAGCCACTATTTAATTTCCTTCAGATTTTCTACTGTTATCCCTGCAACCAGCTGAAGTGAAATCGGGGCCATACATCAAAAACGGAAAAGTGGTATAAAACCGAAAATTAAACTTGACATTCCTTTTATGGTCCTGTTCTCTTGTGTATAAATCTCAAATAATTTGCTAAATGGGAAAATTAATTATTGAGCGAAATCCAAATGCGGGACAGATGAATGAACATTGGTAAAACTAAATGGTTAACTTAAGTTATACTTAGGCATTGGGGGAATATAAAAGACAACGTTTACATAATTTTGTTCTAAACCATAATTGGTTAAAATAGTGTTTTATACCTAAATACTTACAATTTTTGACAAAGTTTTCAGCTGTGGTTCATCAAATTGATATATGTTTTCCAGATCAGCATTTTCTAATTCTAAGATAACATCAATCATATATGCTACTGCAATAAATATTGAAGTAGCCTCCCTTTCATACAATACTCTTCCTTTCTATCAAAAACAAAACAATTTTGCTCAGAAGTTATTACATTCTAGCTGGTACAATGTGTTTTTTAATTTCTTTTTTAAAACAAAATCCTAAATCCTAAATCACCGTGGATCCATTTAATTATATTGCGACCCATTTTTTAGAATTAAAGAAAAAATAACTGTTTATGAAAAGAAAAAAAGTGATTGTCAACAATTCCACCAATATCAACAAAACCAACAATCACCTCTCGCCATCAACCAGAAAAAAAGAAAATTTTTGTCGATAGAAATCAGGTCCCTGGACAGGCACAGAAATGTGACAGGGTTAAACCAGTTAATGGAATCACTACCAACTTACAATTGTTGAAGTCCGAGTATTGTTGCTTAACACCACTGGACAGTCAGTTTTGCTTGCTGAGGAAACTAGTGTACCTGATGAAAAGTCACCGACAAACTTCAGCCCATAAAATTGCATTGAGTACACCTCGTTATGGAAGCTAATCAATACAACATAAGTAGTATTGTAAATATGACTACCACGACTAATGTTTGATATTGTTAGGTAAATATGCATTTTTATCCTGCAATCAATACATTTGCTTTACAAATATGCTATACGAATACATTTTTGCTTTATTCGTACTAGACGAATAAACTTTTCGTACTATACAAATACACTTTTCAGCCTACGAATAAATTTTCCTGGTACCCAGTAGCTATGTACAGTGAAGGGCGCAGACAAGTATGAAATTGGTACTAATGTAACGCGAACCACGAAGAAGACACCCTTGACAACATTTATGAAAGGCGAGGAATGACGCTTGTTTTTGTCCTTTTTGTTTAAATGTGACAAGTTTTCCGACTTTTTTGACATTGCAGGATAAACACAAAATACGTACACTGTCGTTAAATATAAAATTCATATGTACTCGCTGCGAAACAGGCATGAAAAGCTCGCCAATGGCTCGCTATTCTGCCTGTTTCTCAAGCTCATACAAATAAATGTTATATTTACCGACAATGTACGTATACTGTATTTTTTTTTCAATACAAGCATCTGAAAAAAATGTTACTTTGTGGTAAAAAAAACAACTTGCTAAAATAGTATAAGATTCCTGATAAAATATTTTGGACGAGGGCAGTTTTAGTGGCTTAAAACATACTCAAAATATTTTGAGGATGGCTTCACGAAATAAAAAAATAAACTGATTTTATTTTTCAAGCTTTCTGTTGATATTGTAATTAATGTTAGAAGTTAATAATGATACCCAATAAAAAGTTGACCGATCAACGATTACAAACTTATCAATGCTTCAGGAAACGAACACTATGTTTTCTACTCTTAGTGCGGTTCAAGAATAGGAGAATGTCCGAATCAGGGACTCTCCATTCCTTAAAAATAATGTTTTTAAGGAATGGAGAGATGCGAGGACATTCTCCAACTTAAAATCCACCCATAGCACTTTATTAATTTTTATTAATTATTAATCTTGTAGCAAAAAAAAAAATATGTGTCTAGTATCTAAAGTACAATGAGAACAATAACTCTCCATTCCTTAAAAATAATGGAGAGTTTTGACAATAGATTTACATAACAGGTGGATTTTAAATCCCGCTCATGGCGAGGTGAACTCGATAGAACATTATGTGAAAAAGGTTTTCAGTAAATTGCGACAGGTCGGTGGTTTCCTCCTGTTACTCCGGTTTCTTGTACCAATAAAGCTGAACGCCATGATTATTCCCAATTTGCGATAACTAGAGTTATCATTCTTGAATCGGGTTATCTTTTCCTGACAAAGGATATGTACATTTCCGGTTACATAACTTAGGAACGTCACATAAGGCCCGTTTAATTAAGAACGTTTAAAAATTGAAAAAAATCTATGTATTCTTATTCGAATAAAATCCGATTTATTGGAATTATTTTATTTAGCTTTTTACATTGTATATCGGTAGATTCTATGAGATGTGTATTTTTATTTCATATCCTGAATGACCGTAATAATTAATAAATCCCGTTTATATTCAGAGATGTACAACTTTGCTGTTAAACGGACGTTAATAGCGATGTATGTAAAATTCATTCCAGTTTCCACAGTGGAATCATTTGTTTTATTTCCTTTCACAGGGGATTATCTTAATCTTGAAATGTTCAAGATATTTTATCTGCTCTGAGTCTATTAAAAATATGTCTATTTTTGAATGATGTTTTTTTTTTTAAGAGATCAATGCAGATTCCAATAAAAATTCCGACAGGCTCCATTCAGGATAAAGAAATTGAATATTTTACGTTTAGCTATATACATGGTTCATGTCTATTCATTATTTGGTTCCACTGCGGATTTTGTAATAAAAAAGGAAAATTTCCAAATGGAAGAGACGTCGGTTAGAAATATGACTGTAGAGTTAGACAGTCGACATCCGCTCCTTCCAAAAGCTGGATGCGAAAATGAATATTTGACTCTGATTTTAAGGGGGAAAGAGGGGTGGGGGCTTTCAATGCTGATGTAAAGGAGAAAAACACGAAAACAAACAAAATTAGAATGGTTAAAAATCAAAACCTTGCAACACAAAACTTTCTTTTTAACATGCATACATTTTCCCTTTGGTAACATATAAAGACTTTCCCTTTTATTGGAAAAAATGATTTTATGAAATATAGGAATCATCTGCTTTATTATAGAGTTGCACCAATTTATATCAGGTACACCTTATATACCACAAAAAAAGAAAACAAAACTTATAAATTTGATCATTGTTCCATAGCCGTGATCTTATAGTCGCTGTTTGCGATCCCTGCAAATTTACACTGAGAGTGCGAATCCTATCGGAACAGTTTTGTCTTGTTTTTTTGTTTGTTTGTTTTTTTTTTTTAGCAACATCATATGTTTCGTTACTAATTTCTGTTAAAGTGATAAAAAAGGAGGCTATATTTATATTGTTTTTTTTGTTTGTTTTTTTTTATACATATTATAAGAATTGCGAGTGTACAGTAGATTTGTATTGATTTTTCGAAAGCCGTACAACGAATATTTCCTATGAAATCATAACACGAATTTACATGCAAGCTGTTAATTTCATATTTTTCTTTATCAATATTAACTATTCTGTCGGTTTTTTGGGGGTTTTTTTTCGAACATCACCTAAACCGTCATAATCACTAAAAATAAAGCAATTTAATTAGCATATGTCGTTTTTATCGGAAGCAAACCATCAGAGCTTCTATTATATTCTTCTGTGCTTGGTAGTTATTTTCTTAAATCTGCAGTTGAGAAATTAAATCGTCTGCTATGCTTACTAATTCGCATTTTACCCCATCACTACTGTAAATAATAAAATTACTTGACTAAATGAGGGAGCACAGTAGTCATGATCGCATTGACGCTGCCTTGTGATGGAATGGATAGTTCTATAAGGTGGTGGGAATCCCATCAGTCCTTTTGTTTGTTTGTCTACATTGTTAAGATTAGAGTCAGAACCGCATTTTTGGCTGTAAGATTATGAGACTGTAAATGCATTTATTGTAAAATAACATATTTGTCGTCAGTACTTAGAAGGTATCCGAAATCCTGGGTAGCGGTCGAGAAGTGCATATGTCTAAAAATACATCTTTAATATGACAGATAAGTTTCAATGAACCTGAGAGGTGCGATCTCCAAATACATTATTGTTTTTTAAACGATATACCGATTGTTTGTTCTTGATCATTAAAGACAGAAAAAGGCCGCGTTCGCAATCATTTTATTTCCTATTCAAAACATTCCAGACGAGGGACATTATTTATTCAGAAGACAAGTGGGATCTGCTCTGACGGAAACCGAAAATTGGGATTTGCTTGTTGACTGTACAAGTCGAGATGGTCGGCAAATGTTAGATACAGGTGTTCACCTATCTGATAAGCGCACATTGTTAATGAAGACGTACATACCGTTTCAAACACAGTACAAAATATTCTACCGAATCCGCATCTGCTTTTACAAATGGTGAATTGACAACATATTCTATTATTTCTAAAATGCTTTCAAATTTATCATGCCTCGTCTCCGACCGCTCGAGTGTAATGAAAAAATCAAATGTCAAATCAAATTAATGAAAGGAGAGAAAATCTTTTTAAAAGAAAATATTCCTGCTTTCAGTGTACAAGGAAAATCGCGCAGCATTTCCGTTTTACAGAAAAGTCTGGTGACAATCATCCAACACATTTCAGAAAGTTAATTATGTAACTTGTTGAGTGGTATGAAAATACAGATTTGGATTTATTTGTACAAAAATGTTACAATTCCAGAGAAAAATATGTTTTAAGGTAAATAACTTATAGAAGTTAGAAAAAAATGGAATGTCGTGTATATAATTTTATTTATAAAAGATAAAGCCTCTAATGAACTGTTAATAGCAGTACATTTTTTCTTTGTCATCTGACCGGCTTTTTAAAAGATACGTCTCTACATCTTTGTCGGAGCGCAAGCTCATTCTTGTTACCACTGATTTTTTCATTACATTTCCGTAGAAACTGTACAAGTTCAGTCTATTTTTTTAAGTTAGGAAGTCTTCAGGTGTTGCCTTGGAATCTACGTCAATTAATTTAATATTTTTCGCACTTATTTATTATTTATTGATCAATTTATTAAAAACCATCAGGAAAACTTCTGCAACCGGAATTGCTATATACCCTCTGCCAAGGACGATTATTCAAATTACGAACGATAACTCCATTTTCCGCAAAGAGGGAATAACTGAAATATTGTTGAAATAGGCGCTAAACACTATTACCCAACACAACCCCTATGTGTGGGTTTAAAGTATCAAGTTAAAATATAATGCTTACCTCAGTCTGAACTCCAACAAATGTAAGGATAGACCACACTGTGTCATCATTGATGAACTGTTCATCTAAACTGTCTTTGTCTTCATTTATGGTGCCATTTTCTGCTTTTGACAACTGAAAAAAACAATATAAAACAATATAAAACTTACACAGCTGTACTTCAAACCCAAATGACTACATAATTTTAAACATATATATGTATATCATGTTTGGAGGGGTATTTCAATAAAAACCGTCTCGTTTGTATAATCGTTGGCATGCTCATCTAGAGTGTGGTTGATCGTGGGTTTGATCCCAGATCGAGTTAAGCCAAAGACTATATGAAATTAGTAGTTGTTGCTTCTCTGCTATGTACTGAGCATTAAGGAGAAAGTGCAAAGATTGGTTGGCTCAGAATCGGTCACAAAATTAATTTGAAATATGAAAAACACATACCGGCTATCCATCAATCAAAATCCAGGATACTTATATGAGGTGTAAATATGCACGGACTACTACCGTAGTGTTAAGTTATTGGTGCGACTGTCAACAAAATTACAGCTATATTGTGGCAGTCAGTTCAATGGGTAAGAAATAGGATGTATACATGCTTCTCAAATTCCATTTTCTGTATGGCTGTTGGAGATCCAATTATTAAGAGGAGAGGATCCCATTAACTGGCTTAATCTTACCATATGTTGTGCCTGTACCACGCCAGGACCTGGAATTGCAACGTCATGCCATGGTCTTTTTTTATGTTCATTGAGTTGCAGTAAGAGATGACTGTTAGCTTTGTTGATATTGGTGGAATTGTTGACCATTACTATTTATAATTTCTTTTCATAAGAATCACAAAAGCTATTAGTTGCATAAATTGACATTGACCTGTTATCATCATGTGATTTTATTGAGACTGTCACATGACATCATGATACTCTCAGTCAATGAGAAAAAAAACGTTAGAGAAAACCGAAGGGGCAATCAAAATGGGCAATCCAGAGAAACTGGCAACATAGGAACTACAAGACAAAGAAAAACAAAACAAAAACACAACCCAATATGTAAACAAACACAAATAACGTAAATAAGACACAAGCCCTCCTACAAACAACTGGAAGTATACATTTGCCTCAAGTTCCATCTTAATAATACACTGTACTTACGATTTTTGACATAGCCACACCATCACTATAACAAGTCATTAAATCCAACAGTGAAGCTTTAATAGCTCGACTGTCTGCTTCTGTACAATCACGTAATGGCTGCAATATGTCTTGTAATTCCTGAAGTGTTAACGCCACCTCATCTTCATCTGGTAAAAAAGAATAGAACTACAGATACGTGTATCTTATTGGTGTGAGTGCACGTGAGTGATTGTTGTTTAATACCATTTTTTTTACCAAGTTAGCAATTTTTACAGCAACAGTCAAACTTGTAATCAATGGTCACCTTTGGGACAAAAGTAAAACGGTAGCATATAACAAATGTGATTTGACCTCTAATTTATGATTGGTTCTTCTGGATTGTTATTTACGATCCGCAATGATTTATGCATTACTGCTACCAGATGGGAATGTAATGGAAAAGCTAAAGTTGTGAGCTTGAATCACACTCATGACTAGGTGTACTTGATACAACATTATGTGTTAATGTTTGTCAGTGACTTGCCACATGTCAGTGGTTTCCTCCAGCATATTATGGAAAGAGGTGTTAAACATTATAACCCTTAACCAATTGAAATGACAATCGCTTTGTAATGGTCCTGTGTTTTGTAATAATTTACAGTTACTATGATAAATAATTTGACAGCTAAGTCGGTACTATTTTGCATTGAGAACAACCCGAATGTTCATTACCAATGATTTGTGAAAGTCCAGGATGAAAAGTGACCATTAAATACCAGTAAACTGATACAATGGGATAAACACTGGGCGAGCATTGACCGCATTAGAGAGGTGACCGATTATTTAAATTCAGATATGACGTTAATCTGGTTGGGAGAGTTTTAAACTGGCTATTTACAGCAGTTGACGGTTCATTTTAGGTACCACTTAGGGAAGTTTGAGTGTATATCGTGGCAAGAACAAGTGGTATTTAGATGAGGATGAGGATGATGTCTGCTTTGTACTATACTAAATGCTTTGTTAGAATTTTATCTTCCCAGCTCACTGAAACAACAGTCCATAGATAGACATGTTGCGTGTGTGATTGTTATTTAATACCAGACGAACATTTTGTCAGCTATATCATTCTATTGACAAGTTATCGTTTAATGAGATGATGATATAATATCTAATTTGTATTAGACCAACACTCTTAGTAGGATTTTTATAGAGCTAGCTCATTGAAGCGACAGTCAATAGATAGACATGTTGCTCCAATCTTACACATTATCCTGATTCTGATCCAACTAGCTTCTGTTCTGATATCCTAATGCCTCTTGTTTATTTCATAATCATTGGATCAACCCAACCGGCGATGAAAACCACATTTGTCAGCACTGGAGGCGAGCACCTTAAGGCCAAAGAAAGGTGTTTTCAGTAACATTCTATAGTAGGTAGGTAGCCATTTGATTTTTTACACCTATAATTATACAGAAGAAGAATCTGAGTATAAAACAGTGTTTGTCCAAAGAAAGCAATAATATTTTTAGGATAAGCCATAAAAATTAGGGTCAGCATTGTTTTGTTTGCTTAACACTAGTACACCAAGAAAGCAATTAATAAACTCTCGCACTGGCCTTACCTTCACTATGTTCATATGACTCCTCACTGGATTCCTCCACCTCATCTTCATCTAACTCCCAATTGAATTGTGAATTTGATTCCTTCATCTCTTCATCTGGAAGAAAAGAATAGAACTACAGATACATATATCTTATTGGTTTGAGTGAGTGAGTGTCGCTTAACGCCAAGTTAGCTACTTTTACAGCTACAGTCAAACTTGTAATCAATGGTCACCTTTGGGACAAAAGGAAAATGGTGACATAGAACAAATGTGATTTGACCTCTAATTTATGATTGGCTCTACTGGATTGACAGTTCCGATCTGCAATGGTTTGTGTATTAATGCTATCAGAAGTTGTTAGTTTGAATCCCGCTCATGGCTTGATATGACATTATGTGATAAATCTTGCCACTGACTTGCGACATGCCCATTTAATGGAATAAAATGGCCAGAATTTTATTGTCGCCGTTCACTGAAACAACAGTCAATAGATAGACATGCTGTTTGAGTGATTGTTATATAATGCTAGACGACTAATTTTTCATCATGGACAAATTATCGCTTAATGAGATGATGATATAATATCTAATTTGTCTTAGACCAACACACATGGTTGGATTTTTATGGAGCTAGCTCATTGAAACGACAGTCAATAGGTAGACATGTCGCTCCAATCTTACATATTATCCTGATTCAACTAGCTGCTGTTCTGATATCTTAATGCCTGTTGTTTATTTCATAATCATTGGTTCAACCCAACCGCCGATCAAAATCATATTTTTCAGCACTGGAGGCGAGCACCTTAAGGTCAACGAAAAGATATAAGTGTTTTCAGTAACATTCTATAGTAGATAGGTAGCCAAAACTTTTGACTTTTTACACCTATAATTATACAGGACAAGAATCTGAGTATAAAACAGTGCTTCTCCAAAGAAGACAATAATATTTTTTTATGTTAAACCATACAAATTAAGATCAGTATTTTTTGTTTTGCTTAACCACCAAAGCGATTAAAAAAACTCTCGCATTGGCCTTACCACAGATGGGTGAATATCCTCCACCAACTTGAAGTAATGGAATCCTGTTGATTTGTTCATTTGATGTCCCCATCACATTTTCTGGTAAAAAAAATAATAGAACTACAGATACATGTATCTTATTGGTGTGAGTGAGTGATTATCGTTTAACGCCAAGTTAGCAATTTTTACAGCTAAAGTCAGTTCCGATCTGCAATGATTTGTGTATTACTGCTACGAGATGGTAATTTAATGGAAAAACTTAAGTTGTGAGTTTGAATCCCACTCATGGCTAGGTGTACTCGATACAGCATTATGTGAAAATGCTTGTCAGTGACTTGTGACATGTCATTGGCTTCCTCCAGCAACACAAATGACCACCACAATATAACTGAAAAATATTATTGAAAGAGGTGCTAAACCCTTAGCCCATTTAATGGAATAAAATGGCCAGAATTGTATTGTACCAGCTCACTGAAACAACAGTCAATAGATAGACATGCTGTTTGAGTGATTGTTATTTAATGCTAGACGACCAATTTTTCATCTATCATTCCATGGACAAATTATCGCTTAATGAGATGATGATATAATATCTAATTTGTCTTAGACCAACACACATGGTTGGATTTTTATGGAGCTAGCTCATTGAAATGACAGTCATTAGATTGACATGTCGCTCCAATCTTACACATTCTCCTGATTCTGATCCAACTAGCTGCTCGATGGGTTAATGCCACAACCAAGTAACAACAAAATATGCATTTTTCAGGAGCCACTTTTTTTTAATAGGATTTGTTTTATTTAATTAATACACCATCTGGTGACCTCAGACCATAGATTAATTGTTTGTTCACAATATGATAAAGACTCAAATACATATATTGTGATATTACTGATTTATTGCATTTTAAACATGAAAACTGATTGTGTCAAAGTTGAACATGATAATTAATTTGAAAAGCCAATTGCAATAACCAA
>MJUT01007165.1:9173-21428 GCA_002080005.1 Gigantidas platifrons
ATGGAGCAATATTTTCAATGATAGATGGAACCAACCAGGGGTGGATCCAGAAATTCAAGTTAGGGGGCGCACTTAAAAAAATCGCGCCGAGCGGAGGGAGGTGCGAAAAAATTTGGGGTATTTCGTGTGAAAAATCACGATTTTACGCAAAAAAATCATATTTTTTCCAAATTCGGCGCCCCCCCGGATCCGCTCCTGCCAACTGTAGTCCCAAAGCGGCTCTGATGTGTAGGTCGGTAAACCTAGTGAGATCTGAACTAAAGTTACGCTTTTTAAGGATATGCCTATGTCAAATGATCTCTCTTGTATTGGTTTCTTAAAAGCCAGGCACATTTGAACAATAACAATGGTTACGACAAAATCAAAGTTGCAAATGGAATACAACAAAGAAGTTACATCAGCTGCTCTTGGTCTGGTGTATGTGTGTTTTTGGCAGTTTTGTAAAGTGTTCAAGGGTCTAAGCATTAGCAGGAAAAAAATCTAATTTAAGTCTATTTCATTTCTAATTAATTTTGATTATTTTATAATGTATTTATATTTTCATTTAGAGTTTAAAATATGCTGTATTCATATATTTTCAAAACGGAAACTCATGTATTTTCTGTATTTAAATATAGCAATAATTGCCTTTCATTTTATTTGTAAAAATAAATGTTATTTAAAAAAGAATTCCCTTCAAAGAACCTCAATTTACAGGTGTTGGTGATTATACCTATATGCAATTGTGACACTGGACATGTTTATGTAACGGTTTAAGACAATACCTGATTTTGGCAATACATTTATAAAAACTTATAATAAATTTGAATATTTGACTTAGCATAATTACTTAATTACCTCTTTGAAGATTAAATTAATACAAAGAAATTAATTTGTATTTTGTTTTACTTTTATCACACAGATCGAAACCATTCGATTAAAAGCCATATCGTGACGTTAAATTAGCCTTGAAAAGCGTATGTTAATATATGTGCTTGACTTTTTCGACGGGGGGGGGGGGGGACTGAAGCCCCCAAAGCCCCCCCCCCCTTGAATCCGCCACTGAAAGATAGATAAAATACAAGTGTAACTTAAACATCAAAGGGAGTATGCCCGATGAGATTAATAGATTAGTGCCACGAGTCTATGATTGATGTACAATGATAGTTTTTAAGAGAATCAGTGATTGTTGTTTAACGTAAAATGAGCGATTTTTCAGCAATATTGTGGCGAGAACAAGTTACATTCAACAAGATGGTGATAATGTCCGCTTTATACTAGACCAACACATTGAGTTGTATTTTTATAGTGCTAGCTCACTGAAACAATAGTCCCCGGGTAAACACGTCACTCCACCAGGACACATTATCCTGCTTCCGAGACAAACAGTCTTTGTTCTTACCCCTTAATGCTGCTTGCTTAGTGGAGAAGCTCTACAAATACCCGTGATCTACTGCACTCGAGGCGAGCACGTCTACCATTACACCACATATATAATCTGATGACAGTTTGTAACATTTTAATGTTAGGATATTCAATGTATTTCTCTTTATCTTGACTAAAGTATAATTAATGAAGGGAATCATATTACATTTTACGGCACCTTGGTACAATTACAAGTGCATACAATGGTATGTGTTACCTTAAAAAACCAGCTAAAGCCGGGAAATGAAAATCTTGTCGCGTTGCATCAACATATTGTTGAATTTGCATCTAGAGAGAGAGAGAGAGAGAGAGAGAGAGAGAGAGAGAGAGTGAAAATATATGTCAAACAGAACATATCAATGGTTATATTAATGACAAGTTATGATGGCTATCGTAAAACTTTGGAAGTAACTTTAGGTTCGGTGGTTTCTTTGTTAGAAACAACCCTCTATCATGATAGAAACCACAAGCTCTCAGAAATAACATTACTATCACTGTGTATATATCCTAGTAGTATGGTTTCAACCGAAAATCAGTGTTTTGGCACTCACATGATTTATAAGACATATGTATTTCCTTTTTACCATGTATTTTATACACTGTGTATGAAATGTCTGTTTCTCCCATATACAAAAACTATGAGCTATATATTTTTAAAAGTATTTCTGTAGGAAGAAGGGTTTGGAAATATCAAAGGGGTAATCAGAATCCGTAAATCGAAGAAACACAGACAATACAATGGCCAAAAGAAAAAAGACAAACAACAACTTCTACAAAACACTACACAGGAAACTAAAGATTGAGCAACACAAACCCCACTAATAACCAGGGTTGAACTCAGGTGCTCCAGAAGGGTAAGCAATTTCTGCTCTACTAGTGACACCCGTCGTGTTACTCTTGTCTTGTCAAAAACCGGATAGAAAAGCATGAATCAGGAAAGAACTGGATTGTGATACGACAAACAGAACATACCCGTGATATTTATGACACTGATTTTTTTAACAGTTAATGTCATTGTGGAGACCGTAAAACGTTCGAAGAGATGATTTCAACTTAACCACTAGGAACCCTGGGTTCAGTAGCAACCTTTTTAGTATCAACCCTCTATCATTGATACCGTTCAGTTATTTAAATATTTTTCTTCAAGCTTCCATAGTTAATTATATTTGAATATTTATATTTACGTCCTTAAATGGTATAAATAGTTATTGTTCTTAACTCCACCCTTTGTTCTGCCATCTTAGCGAACAGAGCTTAACTTTGCACACGCTTATCCGGACATTGCGTATCGGATGTTGAAAAGTTTTCCTAAATCGATTCTACACTTTTGGTTTAGCAAGACGGTTCCGCAGTTCAATGTGTCTTGTACACAGCTACAACGTTATTGAAGAGTCTAAGTAAAAAATTACAAGACACTGCATGATTGTTCATACCACCATGTATGTCCTTTTGTTTTGTCTATTCTGAAAGGCAACTGACCTCGAATTATTCTCATTTAATCTGTTCTTTTTTTATCACTAATATTATCAATATGACTTCGTGGTAAGGAAATCAAATATGTATGTATAAAGTTCAAGACTAAGACATGACGTTCTTTACAACAATGTTGCTCTCTCAGTTATTAATATGGACAAGGTAGGCATATACTAGTATATGATTAGTCGCGTCACAAACATCAGATGCATGTTTGGAAGGGTTATTATTACCCGCAAAGAAGAAGTAGGTCCTATTATTATACACCGGGATCGCCGCCATAGATCTTTAAGCAAAATCTAAAAATCTAACCCATATTGAGATATACAAAAAAAAAACAACGTTATTTCCGGTCCATTGTATTTATCGCTGTAAAATTGTCTTGTTATTCTTTTTGAATTCGGTGACTGACTTGCTTGTCACTTCTTATATTAAGACATTTGTATTGTGCAATAATTTGTTAAATTCTTTGATGCAATTATTTACCTCTAATTGACATATTTGCAGCAAATAACAGAATTTTCCGAAAAATATTCATTGGATTTTCCAGATGAATGGTCATTGCTAAAGATTAGAACAGTATTGGGTTATATTATCAAGAAAGCAAGGAATCGACGTTGAAAAGACGTAGGATAAACTGTGATCAATAGAGGTCTAATAATCAAAAACATTTTCACTTCTAATAAAATGACACGGTATTAAGTTTGTCATGGTAACAGCATTAAAAACTGATGCTTTTTGTAATTCGATTAAGAGACAGATTTACATAAGGACGAAAATCATATTATATTTGAAATAAGTATTGTTTCGAGAGTTTTTATTTACAACTATCAAAAAGTGTTCCGAAATTGAGTGAAAGGCTTTGAACTTTGATGTTATTACTAGACGAAATAGAAGATGAGTTTTGGGCATTGTAAGTAATAATTATAATTTTATACATGTATTTTATTCTGTGAAATTAAGAAACTGGTATATTTGAAGGAAACTGAAGCTTAAATTATACTATAGAGTTCAATAAGAGTTATAACCTATGATTTTCTGTGGTCGTAAAGCACTAAGATGTTCGATTTCTTAATCGGACAGTTTTGTTTAGTTTAAGCATATTTTGTTTGCATATAATTATAATATAATACATGCGATTGGACACAAGAACTTTTCAAAATACCATTTCTTACAAAATACTGACGATGAATATACAAAACGAATTTAAATATTAAAACATCAAAGTAAAATAAAAGTTCAAAACCTAAAAAAAGAAAAAAAACGTGTAATGAAGTTAAACAAATATATGGACTGAAGGGAGTATGCAAGTCATACCAGTTAAAGTGCTGAGTATATCTTGTAAATGGAAAACTACAAACACGTATATATTCTGTTCATGAGTCAGATTTTTGTAACCAGCCAATATCAATTCATTCGTAAAAGCACTCTTCAATTAAGAAAAGAAATAAGTTTTCAATTGTAAAAAGGACATTTCGTGAAAAAAAGAAAATAACTCTATGAATTAATGACCACAGATGCATGCAGGACTAGGCTTTAAATTGACACGGCGAAAATCTGCATGTAGTGATCCGCACGTACTTCTGAGTCTTAATATTAACCGTATACAGTTTTCTATCAACACCATTGTTTTATGAATATCCTTTAATTATTTATTTTCAAATACTTCTACATGTACTTCTACCAAATACTGACCACCTTCAACATGTTGAATATTATGTCAGAGGTTGACAAAAGATTAAAACTACTTAAAGGTTTTATAAAGTAGTATTTGATAGAAAGTCCAGCAGCCTTGTATGTCTCAACCGGTTCCAGTCATATATCATTAAAGGGAAAATATCTAAGTGCATTGAGAAAATCAAAGTATAAATTAAATAGAAAAAATCTAGAAAAATTGTATCTAGTGTATATCAGACCTATTTTTGAATATGCAAGTGAATTGTGGGATAACTGTGGCTCTTGTAACTCTGACAATTTAGAAAAACTACAGTTGGAAGCTGAAAGGATCGTGACGGGATTGCCAATTTTTACTAGGACTGAAATTTTATATAGAGAAACGGGATGGGAAATTCTTTCTGTTAGAAGAACCGGGCGAAAACTACAGATGTTTTATAATATGCATTACGGGAACACACGTGACTACTTACGTAACTTGATTCCACCCACTATTCAGAGTACGACCGTATATCCCCTTAGAAACGGAAATGATATCATCATTCCATTTTGTAGACTATCTCTCACTAACAATTCTTTCATACCGTCTACAATAAGGTTATAGAACAATCTGGACATTACAACAAGGAATTTAGATACTACATCAAAATTTAAAAGGGAGCTACTACATCAAAATTTAAAAGGGAGCTTAAGAGGGTAAGCGTTTCCTCCATTGAGCCCCCTCCAAAATGCTTTTTTCACGGTCCTCGTAAGCTTAATATAATTTTGATTCAGTTGAGATGCGCAGCATAATTTCTTAATTATGACCTGTATAAAAGTAATATCATATTGAATCCTATATGTAGATGCGGTGCTATTCGCGAGGACACTGAGTATTTTTTTCTCGATTGTCCACTATACGAAGCAGCTAGAGTAATACTAATTGATAATCTAAATCAAATTGTGGATGTAGAAGAAATTGATATCGAACTCTTGACTCGCGGTAAATCTGATTTATCGTTGGAAGATAACGACATTGTCTTTAAAAATGTATTCGACTTTATTTGAAGGTCTGACAGATTCTTAATTGTTTAGTTTAGCTAGTTTCTGAGGATCACACACACCATTCGTATCCATTATGGTTATCTACCTTTTTCATGTTTCTTTTGTTTTCTATACTAAAATTTCGTTTAATAATTGAAATTGATTCTTTTGTTCTGTGCATGCTCATATAAAATATTTAGTTAAAATTGTAAATCGGAGAAGACTTCATAAGTTTGTATAACTTGTGTCTTATCCATTTTGTCTGTTTGCACAAATAAAATATGCTCAAACTAAAGGGAAAATACTGTCTATGTTTAGTCTTATGAGAAGCGGTAGTTAAAGACCAAGAATGTATGCGTCTCCGGGATGGATCAAGTCTGTCTTTTTGAAATAGCTGCTTTTTTTCTTGCTAATTTATACACCATGACTTGCGGCCTTTCAAACATTGTAGCATGTCACCAAGATTATTCCAGAAACTGCCAATATTATATATCTCCTACAGCGTAGTCACTGTGGTATACAATATATCTGCGAGTCTGAACAACAATTCCACAAACGTATCAATGGTCCAACCAACAAGCTAGAGGCAACACAAAAAGCAACCAAGATAGAGGCAACACACAATTCTTAAAAAACATGGAATATGTTCGGCGGTTTCAACTTAAAACATTAAATCAAAGATCTAGTTACATTTTTAATTATCGACAACCTCTTGTATCCCTATTTCTTCAACTGTTGTCACCACGAGCTTTCATATAAACCTAAACCTTAGCCTCTCAGACAGCATGATTGTCAATATCTTGAATTGTAGACTCCTAATAATACAATGCCTTGGTGTCATTACCGTTTTCGGTTAAGCCATCGAGCTTAATTTCATTTTGATCGCTGATAATGGAATATATCATTACATATAAATAATAATGGACCCCATAAAACGATAACATGTTAATGAGCATGAGCTTACAGTTAAACAAAAATAAGTGCAAATAACTGAAATTCAATGATAGATACAGAATAACAATCTGAATAGATTTGCAAAACACAAAAAAAAAATGAAACAAAAAAGCAAACTTGTGATTCTTGCTTCTTTCTCTGGTGTCAGCATTTCACAATTGATCTGTTAATGTTGCATTCCTCTCTTGAACACCTTGTTGAACTTCTACTGTTTTTGTGTTTGGGTTGCCGTTATCTGAACTTTTGTTTTTTTTAAATTTTATTTTGAGTTTATTCCATCTAAATATCTTCGCTTTAATTTTATTTTTTTAAATGACAAGGGTGTTAAAATGCTATTCATTGTATTTGATATTCAGTTATCCATGTATTGCTAATGGTTAATGATTGGGTATTAAAAACAACTTGCTGACTGTAATTCAGCATGTCAAATGCTTTGTTCATTATTCTGGAATCTAAGCCCTCAAAGGAACCAGAGTTTGGTGATCAAAATCAGTTTTGTCACCGATATACCAGTAATGGCAGACAAGACATATTTGCCCAGAAGTATTATTTTTGTTGATCGAACATGCATGTGTCTTTATTATTTAGAAAGGTCATGACTATTTCAGCTAGCGGGATTGACTATGCACTTTTATTAAACTAGAGATAGAAGTAGCAGGTGTTAAAATTGAAGAAATGTCAAAATCTATGCTGGAGATTAAGGAACTTCATGACATTTTTTTTCATAACAACAATCAAAATATAATATTTCTTTCGGGCTATTTGACAACCAAATTTAAAATTGCAAAAAATACTTGCTGAAAGGTTGAAGTCGATAATAACAATTGCATATGTTTTGGAATAACGCGTCTAGACAAGAAATTTAGAGTTACCCTTATGTGAAATTAATATGTTATCTATGCATGTGTGCTTGTACAAATAATTTAATTAGACAAATTGATGATCAAAAACAGTTTTTTCAATGTTTTGTGATAATTTAATCCCCCTGTAGAAATTACTTCACACTTATAAATACTCCAAGCCGTCTTTAAAAGGAAGCGCAATGGGTGTAAGTTCACAGAATAGAACAGAAAAGTGAAGTGAAGCAATGCCATCTGAATAAGATAAAAATGATATTGTTTTATGATGATTCAAATAATGAATAAAAAGATATTACATTGATCATGCAAAAGACAATACAAATAAAAAGAAAGAGCAAAAAACAGGTAAACGGTGGAACGTTCTCAAATCAAAACTATCCATTTTGTTTTCAACTCTTGGTTATAGAACAATGTGGCATTTCGGCTGTTGAACGACTTTTACTTTTGTTATTTAATACCATTTAATCATAGTAATATTCATATATCCACTTTTCACTTCCTTTTATATCAGCTGACGTACAATTTCAACACAAGTAAGAATTTGTGTGAGTTCTTCACTACTTCTAAATGTGCATTTCTACGAGAGTCTTTAATAGGATTATAGAGTGGTATTTTGTGTCTTTTATTTTATTTCTGTGTTAGTTAGTACATGCCCAACTTTAGTTAAAAGTTTAAATATCTATTGAAAATATTCTAAAGGGATGATCAAAAGCCGTAATTTGAGGAAGAACAGACAATACAGTGACCTTAAGAAAATGGACAAAAATGGACAAAACGACAAACAATAGTCAACAACATACAACACAGAAAACCAAAGGATCGAGCCACACGAATGTAAGCATAATAATCAGCTATATAGAAAAGGATTTAATGTTAGTCATTAAGGTTAAAAACTGGCTTCTGGTTTTATTTAAGGTATTTATTTGCTTGTTGTTGGAATATTTTATCCGCTTTAGTCCAAAAGGCGCGAAAATAATATTAGATCCAATAATTTAAATAAAGTATACAAGGTTAAGATAGAGCTTTAAGCTTCTCGTGGGACATCGTTACCTTCGACTGTCCAGAATGTTTACAAAAATGACCGTATTTACATAAATGACGGACTGATGGTAAGTATACCTGATATCTAGAGTCGGGATTTTTCACAGCTATCTATAGATTCTGTAGAAAACAATACAATCACGTAATTGTTAGTTTTGTTGATATTGGTGGAATTGTTGATCATCACTGTTTAAGCCTTCTTTTCATTAATATATATACAGGGTGCAAGGTAATTGAGTGTTTAGTAGACAATGGGGCCCGATAGAACTTCCCTTTGAAAAACAAAATCTTAACATCACATTGTGCACGTATATACCCGTCTCATGCTTTATTAATACCCAAGTACCGAATCTGCTCATATTTCTATTTCGAACACATAACTTTTTTTCTATTTCTTGATAGTAATGTCCAATTTGGTCAGTTTATCCATTTCCAAATCAAGATGCGTATTTGCATGTATTTAGTTGTAATAATTCATGCACTAATATTCTGTACTTGTTTCTCATTAAATAAATATATCGGTAATTATAATTTCCACAATTAAGTAATTTTAAAAGCATTAATTGATATTAATGATAATCACCACTTAACCACAGAGATACCAGCCTTCATTTATAATTCATATACAGTCAAACCTTTACATGTGGTCACCTCTCACCTGCATTGAAAGGCCACCTTTTCTTGTCATGTCACAGAAAATTGCATAAGAATTAAACCTCTTTTAAGAGGCTACTTGTCTTATAAGACCACTTTTTCTTTGTCCCAAATGTGACCTCTTAATACAGGTTTGACCGTACCTGGAGTGTCCTACATGCAGGCTTAGCTAATGTGGCTTTAATCACTTTTTCTTTCTTTTTTGCATTCATATGTTTCTATTAGTACATTTGACACAAGTAATAGATACATTTGTTAATTCTATTAGGAACATATTTCTATGGTGTTTCTATTAGATTTTAGAACTGTTCGGACATGGTGATATTTGTTGTTTTCCATTTTATTGTAATGCAATTTCTTAGAAATATAAATTAATTCTTGTCTGGTAAATGGTAACCAGATATATAAAAATCATTTTATTGTAAAGAGACTTGACAGGAAATGATTAAATATGTGATATATAATTACATGGCATTGGTTGTGATAAAGAAACCAATATCCTAACACAAAGTTTTTCTTTACATTTAGTATTGACACAACCACATTTTTAGAATTTTACATCTATATGGTAGCAGTCGTAGTGCACATAGTTGTATGCATTGCTTTACTCTTTTACGCAGTAGTAATAACATAGTGTAAAAGGATATTTTGATAAACTGTTGCTCAAATATCTGAAAAATTCTTGTTCGTTGAATGATCACAGAAAGGATCTGTCATTCATCATAAATATAATTTCTATTTCTATTTTTTTTTAGTTTCATCACTGGTAGGGTTATAATTATGGTATTTAACGACACGGTAACTCAAAATGGGATCTTCTATATTTGACTGTAGATTCTACATTTTGAGTTTAGACGTTCGGTTGAAGAAGAAAATAAATTGAGAAAAGTAAAAAATCTAAAGATTTCACTACTTCAAACTTACATATACCAAATATTAGAATAACTGCTTTGAAGGAGTGATAAGAGTTTGAAGATACCAAAGGGGTAATCAGAACCCGTAAATCGAAGAAGAACAGACAACACAATGGCCAAAAGAAAAAGTACAAAAGGACAAACAACGATCTGCAAAACATACACATAGCACTAAAGATCGAGTAACACGAACCCCACTAAAAACCGAGGGTGAACCAGTTTCCGACTACTAATACATTACATGTCTTTCTATAAAGATCACGATACTAGTAAATGTCTGTAGATAGACGAAGTCTAATATACTTATAACCATGTACATGTGATGTGTAGCCGTCGTGATCGAATGGTTGTTTGATTTACAACTACCTATGCAAACAGTGCCTATCACCACTAACGTTGTGAGTTCGAATCCCTCTCAGGCGAGGTGTACTCGATGCAACATTATGTGATGAAGTTTGTCAGTGACTTGTGGCAGGTTGGTGGTTTTCTCAGGGTACACCGATTTCCGCCATAAATAAAACTGACAGCTACGATTTAAACACTATACCCAACAAAATTACATCTTCAATTTTTCCTCGGCAATAGTATTTAGGTTTTGAAGCATTTGACTGTAAACTGTAGTTCAACCAAAGTAGTAGTTAGTACAAGACACGTGTATATTAAATTCAGAGATGCAACATTCTATGCATACAATTATCTACTATCGTGATTTTCGCGTACTCTACCAGAATGATTTAGTACTAGTACTGTATGTGCAGACGCATTCTTGATTTTGTTTCAAAATAAGTTGCTACGACTATTTTTGTATTTATTTCAAATTAAATGAACGTTTTATGTCTGCTATATATTTTTAAGGAAAAGAGATCAACAACGTTAAGATTAACTTTATAATTAGATTTCACTGATTTTGTTTCACTCTGTAGTGAGTATTGACTTTGATATGTACCATGGGGAGTTTATTCACTGTGTGCTTTGAACTGAAAAATTAGATTCCAAGAATTAAAAACAAACATTCAAAACAGGCAATTTTGTCTATTCGTTTCGGCAGATGAATTTCAAATCAATATTTAGTTTATTTATTAGACGAAAGTACCTTGACCTGAATACTTAGGTATTAATACCTGAAGGACGGAAGACAATAAAAAGATTTTTTTACATCAACAGTACAATTTTAATCATAGCAGTTTTGCGACTGAAACGGATAGGTAAAACATCCATCTGTTGGTCAATCTGAGCGCCATTTTTTTTATTACTGTTTATTTGACATAAAACAGCCATCAATTGGTCAATCTCAGTGCCAGGATTTGCTACAATGCTGATCACGTGACATGAAGTAAACTTTATTTTACAAAATGAAACCTCATAATCAGTTTGGCAAAACAGCCCCTCTCAGACAGTGCTTTTAGATCGTTGTCATTTTATCCTTTTTCGTTTGGCCATTGCGTTGTCTGTCTTTTGATTTACGGATTATGATTATCCCTTTGATATATTCCAACTCTCTTTGTGAAGAGGGTAGATAAGTCAAATGTTTTACAGATAATACAGGAGGAGAAAGACATTTATTGTATGTACTTTTGAGTTCCTCAGAATCCACATCTGATTCAAACCACCCATTTACTAGCTAGTGTCACAGTTACTCTGAAGCCCGGTTTTGACCGCTGGTAGAATAGATGCTAATAATTTGGAACGATGTTTCGTTGTGTAATTTGGCATACCCAGCAAGAGTTCATAGAGGCTATGCACAAGTCATAATGCAACAGTGTTATAGTCACTACGGAATATCTGACCACGGATATGGTTCGTTTGTTGGAATCACAATCCCGTCCTTTCTTCATTCATGGAACAAGAACTGCTTACCTTTCCAGAGCACTTGAGTTCACCACCTGTTTTTAGTGGAGTTCGTGTTACTCGATCTTTAGTTTTATGTGTATATTTTGTAGATCCCTGTTGTACTGTTTCTTTTGACCATTGTGTTGTCTGTTCTTCATCGATTTACAGATTCTGATTACCTCTTTGGTATCTTCATACTCTTCTGATCACTGGATTCACAACACGATTGGTGCGACGACTGGAGCAAGAAATGTGTACTTGTTGGGAGCTACTGAGGTGTAGTTTCTGTTTTTGGTAATCATGGTTTGTCTCTTTTCATTCTGGTACATTGTATTCTGTCCTCCGTTTTAAGATGGTTAGTCTCTTTTCATTCTGGTCATTGTATTCTGTCCTCCGTTTTAAGATGGTTAGTCTCTTTTCATTCTGGT
>MJUT01007165.1:26975-48787 GCA_002080005.1 Gigantidas platifrons
TTTCATTATGGTCATTGTATTCTGTCCTCCGTTTTAAGGTTTCTGGTATCTTCAGGCTTTTCTTCACAAACAGTAAAATTTTCTATATCAACAAATGATAGCTTTATTCATTTCAGCGCTGTTAATTTTAATTCATACTTTGCTACAAATATCTAGTTGTACATTTCCTGATTACATAACATGAAACGCATTAATGTTTTACCTCATTAGTTAGGATTGTAAAACATTAGTGCATGCTAAAATATTGGTTTATGAACACTGCTGTTCAAAGTTATTTGTAACTAGAATAACACGATGGGTACCACTAGTGCTTACGGAGCACCTGAGTTCACCCCCGGTGTTTAGTGGGGTTCGTGTTTCTCCATCTTACGGAGCACATGAGTTCACCCCCGGTGTTTAGTGGGGTTCGTGTTTCTCCATCTTACGGAGCACCTGAGTTCACTCCCGGTGTTTAGTGGGGTTCGTGTTTCTCCATCTTACGGAGCACCTGAGTTCACCCCCGGTGTTTAGTGGGGTTCGTGTTTCTCCATCTTTAGTTTTATATGTATGTCTTGTTGATCGTTGTTTGTCCTTTTGTGCTTTTTCTTTTGGCCATTATGTTATCTGTTCTTCTTCTATATACGAATATTGATTACCCCTTTGGTGTCCTTAAACTCTTCTTCAGCTAGAAAAAAAAAACTACATAGAAACCATAAGATTGAGCAACACGAACCCCACCAAAACAAGGGTGAACTAGTATGTTCACTTTGGTGTAAAGAAACAATGCTCGAATGAAATATTTGTGCATCATATAAACCTCCGCATTGAAATTTTCCAGAATCAATCTATATTTTTTTTGCTTTGGCCTATTATGTGTCTTCCGTGTTGTGATGTCCGTTACGATACCCGCATAAAACCTATGTTCGGTTCGTCTTTACATCCAGTTGTTTATAGGAGGGCGCATGCCTTGGTTACGTTATTTGTGTATGTTTGCGCATAGTGGTGTCCAACACATATTGTATTGTGCTTTTGTTTTTCTTCGTCTTGTGTAGCATATGTTGCCAGTTTCTCTGGACTGTCCATGTTTTATTGCCACCTTCGCTTTATAGCAGAAATATTAGCAAGATTAATGTTAGGAATAGAAGTAAAGAGTAAAGAACAATTCATTTGGCATTCAAATCTGTTTACTATGAAGGTACGGATGTGTTTACTATGAAGGTACGGATCTGTTTACTATGAAGGTACGGATGAATGTTATTTCAGAAACGAAAAGTGTGCACTAAGTTAGGTTCTACGTGTTTATTGCAGATAAAACCAATCAGTAAGTAGTTATATATGGGTGATATTCAGACTGAACCAGCACCATTAATTGTGGCTATTACAAAAATATTATAAGATGATATAATGAAGTCTGTGTGCTTTCTTTATCACGTGGTCTTTTGAGAGTTTTAAAAATATTTAGTGATTCGTTGTGGAGTAGGATATTGGTATACATTTTTTTCAATTTAAACCTGTCACAATTATTTATGAATGCCCAACTGCAAGTCTTGCAATCTTTAATGTTACACATGAGTTTTGATTATATTGAATGTTGTATGATTGGTATAGTGCATTGATGCATTCGTAGTTTCAGAAGCTAATCAATCAAGAATAATTTCCTCATGTCGTATACCAAACTTTTGAATTGGGTAAATAACCAATTGCTCTCAACAACTCGCACACTTGTGATATATGGAAGACCAAAATTGCACTTTACGTCGAAATCGTGATACTTTGTTGGCTGTTTACAAGAGATTGAAAAGACGAATAAATGATTTCCTCGAGACACCATGATTGTGGGATCATTTGTCACAACTAGAACGTGCCTTAGGCCTCATTATTATAGATGTATGTTTCTGTTGATTAACGATAGATGTATGCTTCATTACCATTGAATATGTCGTCGGCGTTGGACATCTCATTCGTAATTGACAAGAATATTACTATAACCAATAAACGAGGCGATACATATGAAGGATTTATATACAGTATTTTATATTGACGTTTGTCGTTGATAAATGCACAGAATTCATTTAATAAGCTTGATCAACTAGTTTTTGAAGAAGATGACATAGTGCTGCAACACTATTTATCATATATATTAGTGTCAAGGCACATATTATCAGTTTTATTAGTGTTGTGGTTTATTTGCAATAAATATATCATGCGTTAATAAACTTTACATATTGTCATGTCTAAGAAGAGTTTGAAGATACCAAAGGGGTAACCAGAATCCATAAATCTAAGATACCAAAGGGGTAACCAGAATCCATAAATCGACGAAGGACAGATAACACAATGGGCATAAGAAAAAGGACAAGCAACGATGTACAAAACATACACATAAAACTAAAGATCGTGCAACACAAACCCCACTTAAAAGCGGGATGAAATCAGGTGCTCCGGAATGGTAAGCAGTTCCTGCTCCACTAGTGACATATGTTTATGTTAAATATTGTAGAATGATTCTATTAGTGCCTCGTGTTAAACAATAACACCATAAGCAAACATGCATAGTTCTGTAGTCCACGTAATTGTTGCGTTGTATTATTTTAGGAATTTAGCTATTTACATCAAATGATCTACCCTCAAAATCATTTCAAGTTACATCTGTGCAATATTTACTCTTGCCCGAAATTCAAAGACGACATTCATATGGCGCTAAAGTCTGTAATACATAGTTAGACATAGACGGTGAATTTAACTACAGGCTCACCTGAGCCTGTTTCATGGAAGATGATTCTAAACTGCCAACACCATTTTTGACATCTTTTGCTCTCTTGTTTCTTTAGGGTATTTCCGATGGACAAAGGAAAAAGACATAAATAAACTTTTTAGAGGGCCATCCAATTAACAATCCTGTCAAGTTTGGTGCCAATAGGAAAGTGGTTTGAGTGAAAAGGATTAAAAACTGACAACACCATTTTTGACACTTTTGTGACTCTTGTTTCTTCTGTGTACCTCCGATGAACAAAAAAGCATAAACGTTTGTGAGGACCTACAGTATTTTTATCAGTATACCTCGGCATTTGATACGGACAAATATTATTTTGAGTGTGAACATATTTAAAAATCACAATGCAATTGAGGTCTGCTTCATACATTGACCCACACGTAGAACGTGACAGTGAGGGCCGGTAAAGAACAAAAATCAGCTGATACCCCTTAGAATATATTCCAAACAATATACAAATGTACAAATTATTTTAAACACGCATGATGGAGATGCCATTAATTCTATTACTTCAATAAATCGAATCACAAACGTTCCGAAAGTCAATACAATTTCAAACTATTTTTGATAACAAAACAACACTTGCTTTCGTTTTTTTAACGCTAGATATTCTTGATAGTTATATAGTCTACCCCATTCGGAACACGACAACCTAGAATAATAATGCTTAAGCGTAGTGTCTGGTGTAATGATTATTTTACGTGTTCTGCTTGTGTTTGCTAATTTCTAGTCATCACTTTAAGCAAATAATTGACGATTTTATTACAAAAGTGTTCTTTTGAATAATAAAATCGTGCCTTGAATAAGCTTAACCCAAATTTAGTCTTCTCGTTATATTAATGTGATGTCAATTATATACTAACACTCGCGACTTTACAATAACGTAAAATGCTAGAAGATCCAATCTCGTCAGAACAAAGCAATTAAGTAATATTAAAAGAAACCCCCCAATTAATCAGTACAGTTTGGTAATAAGGTAACATTTTATAGTAGACACGTATTGTGATTGAAATTATAACTATTTCGCCAAGATAGTTTCATTTCGTTATGTCACAGAATGGAAACGAAGAATGTGTTGGCGAGCTCACTCTTTATCAAGCAGTCAAGCGGGGATTGATTTAAATGTATAAAGCATAGTTTCAACTTCAGTCAATTATTTAAAGTGCATATTGATTGTAGTTTAAAAAGAAACAATAGTTACAACCTCGGTCAGTTATTTCATTAGAAAGGTAAGACAGGTAACAGTTTCTAAGCTATGGGGTACAGCTACCCTGTCCGCTAGATATGCTGCACAAATAAATACGAGAAAAGTTTGGAGATACGTAATGGGTAATCAGAAGCCGTAAATCAAAGATGGACAGTCAATGCAATGGTCAAAGGAAAAAAGACAAATGACACACAATGATCTACAAAACATTACACAGAAAACTGAAGACAGAGTAACACGAACCTCACTCAAAAACGAGGGTTAATCTAGGAGATCAACATTTCTCACCCCTTGGATAGAGTAGTCCGTTAATTTAGGTGAAAAAGATTTTTCGTTCTCACCCCTTGGATATATAGAATCTAACACCGGCAAAAGTGCAAGACAGGGAAATCTTACCCGAGGGTGTCGGAGATTTCCCTGTCTTGCACTTTTTGCCGGTGTTTGATTTTATTTCTCACTTTTATCAGCTGTTACCTAAATGTTTTGTTTACATTCCCGATCGAGCGTTTTCCCGCAAATTTTGTTTCCATTGCTGAAGTAAATATTAAATTTATTCATATGCATCCGTGTCTTGGCAGTATTTTAAATGTATTTCATAATAAAATACAATGCATTTGATAAATATATGATAAATGTAACTCAACACTACACCTGTGGCTGTGAAAAAATATTTTAATTTGGTCAAAGGGAGGTAACGTTAGTTACTAACAAGGGATAGCACTCTATTATTTACTCAAAGTAAACAAACATTGACTGGAAGAGTCATACACCGTAAAACATGAAAGGTGCACGATAGTTAATTTATTAGCTAGCAGAATAGTATACATACATTAATTTAAAAATACTTATGTAATAGAATCGTGGATAAATGAAAGTAATTCATATCTTGATTGAAATTGCTGAAGCGAAGTAAAGATTTTACCGGGAAAAGGCGCGTGTGAGCTGTCTTGTACCGGGGGGTACAAGACAAGGAAATCTCACACCGGTAAAAACAGGAACTGCTCTATCTCAAAAGTGAGAAATATAGGGTCTAACACCGGGAGAGGTGTAAGGTAATAAAATATGTGACACCCGAGGGTAAGATTTAAATCGCATCGGACGAGGCTTGTCCGAGTCGGATACGATTTAAATCTTACCCGAGGGTGTCACAGATTTTACTATCTTGCACCTTTTACGGTGTTTGACTCTTTTTCTCACCCCTTTCTACCGTGTCAATGTTTGTTTACTTTTTGTGTAGTTTTAGCGCATTAATTTGCGAACCGTATCACAGGCCCAAAATGCCACGGAATAAACTAATACAAGATTTTCATTGTACAGCTTTAAAGAGGTTCAAAATAATAAAGTTAACACACTTGTGATAGATTCTACAATAACAAAATTTTACACCTTTTACGATGTTTGCCCCCTTTTCTCATCTCTTTCTATCGTGTCAATATTTGTTTACGTTGAGAAAATATAGAGTGCCCTCCCTTGTTCGGTACCTAACGTAACTAACGTGTAAATAAAAAAAAATACCTCCTTTTTGACCAACGTCAAACAACTTTTTTACAGGCATTTATCGCTGTTGTAGTAGCATTTATATAATGTATTTATAAAATACATTGTATTTAAATGTATTTTATTGTGAAATACATTTAAAATACTGCCAAGACACTTTTAATTCAACAATGGAAAACAATTTTGCGGGAAAAAACGGCGTGTAGCTTGTTTTACCCTGGAGCCGGGGTAAGATAGAAAAATCTTTTTCACCTAAACTAATGGACTACTTTTTCTCACTTTTGAGATAGAGCAGTTCCTGTTTTTGCTGGTGTGAGATTTCCTTGTCTTGTACCCCCCCGGTACAAGACAGCTCACACGCGACTTTTCCCGGTAAAATCTTTACTTCGCTTCAGCAATTTCAATCAAGATTTGAATTACTTTCATTTAACCACGATTCTATTACATAAGTATTTTTAAATTAATGTATGTATACTATTCTGCTAGCTAATAATTTAACTATCGTGCACATTTCAATAGTTTCATGTTTCACGGTGTATGTCGAGTCAAAGTTTGTTTACTTTGAGTAAATAATAGAGTGCTCTCCCTTGTTAGTAACTAACGTTACCTCCATTTGACCAAATTAAAATATTTTTTCACAGCCACAGGTGTAGTGTTGAGTTACATTTATCATATATTTATTAAATACAATGTATTTTATTATGAAATACATTTAAAATACTGCCAAGACACGGATGCATATGAATAAATTTAATATTTACTTCAGCAATGGAAGCAAAATTTGCGGGAAAACGGGCGATCTGGAATGTAAACAAAACAATTATGTAACAGCTGATAAAAGTGAGAAATAAAATCAAACACCGGCAAAAAGTGCAAGACAGGGAAATCTCCGACACCCTCGGGTAAGATTTCAATCGTTCGCTGACTCGGCGAGCCTCGTCAGCGAACGATTGAAATCTTACCCTCGGGTGTTGGAGATTTCACTGTCTTGCACTTTTGCCGGTGTTAGATTCTATATATCTTACCCCGGCTCCAGGGTAAGACAAGCTACACGCCGTTTTTCCCGCAAAATTGTTTTCCATTGTTGAATTAAATTGTCGATTTATAGTGTTGTGGCAGTATTTTAAATGTATTTCACAATAAAATACAATGTATTTTATAAATATATTATAAATGCTACTACAACAGCGATAAATGTATGTAAAGAAGTTGTTTGACGTTGGTCAAAGGGAGGTAACTTTGTTTATTTACGTTAGCTACCTAACAAGGGAGAGCACTCTATATTTTCTCAACGTAAGCAAATATTGACACGGTAGAAAGGGGTGAGGAAAAGAGTCAAACACCGTAAAAGGTGCAAGATGGTAAAATCTGTGACACCCTCGGGTAAGATTTAAATCGTATCAAACTCGGACAAGCCTCGTCCGATACGATTTACTTCTTACCCTCGGGTGTCCAAAGGCGTAGCTTACGTTGAGGCAACCGAGGCAGCTGCCTCGGTAAAAAATATATGCAAAAAAAATATAAAGACAATTAAATTTTATTTCCATGTTCTCAATAAAGGGACAATAAATAAGTTAACAGACTAAGACTCAGTTACTGACGGAAATGGCACCTTACCGTATATGATTTGTAAGTTAGTTCCGAAATTCCCCTTTAGTGAGAACTTATTGGTACTAACTAACAGTTGTTCAATGTTCAAATTACCAGTTGTCTGTGTAAAATAAATAAGTTCTTTATCTGTTGATTTCTAGCTAACTAATTATAAACAACAATCAAAACAAAGCAAAAGGCACATTAGAGGCAGTCTTGAACTTGCCGTGAGGCATAATATTATACTCATAGTTGAAGGGTTTAGGCCTCATTGCAATTTCAAGATGAAGAACAGCAATTATAAGGTGCTGTTCCTGTATAGCAATCATGAACATAGTATGTTCAAGTTTATGTGTGATTTTGTCTAATGCAATCCATAATATTTTTCAATCGGCAATTGACAAATTTTCTTGGACTATGTTGTACATGTTAGATGACCATCATGAATGTACAATTGTGTGACATATTTTTATGACTATTTTGAAGCAAAACTGGTCCCAAATATACTCTAAATTGCTAAAAAATTGCTTATGGGGGGCTTTGCCCCCTAAACACACCAACGAGGCTTTGCCCCTATACCCCACTGGGGGATTCCTGCAGCCCCCAGACCCCCTGCCTCGGTAGAATAACATAGTAAGCTACGCCCCTGGTGTCACAGATTTTACTATCTTGCACCTCTCCCGTTGTTAGACCCTATATATCTTACTACGGTTATTTCGAATCATGTCAATTCCGATCACGTTCCGTCTTTTTCGTGTCATGACTTCTGAAAGGCTAGGTAGACTACTTCTGGTGTTGACCCTATTGCTGTGCAACGTCAACATATAGTCGTTGATTGATTGATTGATTGATTGATTGATGTTTAACGTCCAGCGAGCAATTTGTCAGCAATATTCAGGACGAGAATAATTTAAACGCCACGGGACTCGTAACAAGGAAATGTGATGGGTAGGGACGGAGAATTTTGCCAGTGCAACAGGTCTCCTATGATGGACCACTCATCATGAGCATAATGCTCATAATGAGCTGTTACACTGGGTTCTTTAACGTGCGAAGAGGTTGGCAATCTCTCAACACGGGACCTCGGTTTTATTTACGTCTCATCCGAAGGACGGGTTGGTTGTCAACTTATACATCCCGCACAACCGACTGACGCCCCTTCAAGCCGAAGAAGATCTCGGTCCCATTTCTATACCACATAGAGTCGTAGATGCGGTAGATTATAAATAATTGTAATATGAAGACGGCAAGAAAACGGCTGAGTAAATACTGGCAGACGAAAATAAAACGTTCTTGACGGAATGGAAATGATTCGAAACAACCGTATTAAACAATTATATTATTTTACCAATTTCCCCTTCCAACGCATCGGTGGCGTGATGGTTAGCGAGCTCGCTTCGAGTGTGGTATATCGTGGGTTCGAACTCCGATCGGGTCAAACCAAAGACCATAAAATTGGCATTTGTTGATTCTCCGCTATGCACAATGAAGAGAAACAGCAAAGACTGGTTGGCTCGGAATCAGAATAATGTGCCCGAGTGGAGCGACATGTCTACCCGCAGCCTGTTGTTTCAGTGCGCTAGCATTATAAAAAATCCAACGCAGCGTGTTGGTCTACTATAAAGTGAACCTCCTTATCATCTCATTGAAAATTAACTTGTTCTGGCCATGATATAGCTGAAAAATTGCTAAATTGGCGTTAAACAACAATCACTCACTCCCCTTCCATACGTTACAATTACACTATTAGTTCATTTGTAGGTGCTGAAATGAAACAAATATATATATGTAAATAGATAATTCACTAAACAATGAATTTAGCAGTTCGTATAAGCACATTAAGAGATCTTCTTCTACTGTGCATGTTTCTACTGTACATTGGCTGGATTAAGTCTCTTACAGATGCGTCAAGAGCAGATTTAATGAAAATCACGTTCTTTAATTTACTTAACAAAAAGTATTATTTGGCCTTATTCGTTAGATAGAAGCCATATCTGTCATTATTCTTACAAATCTTAATTAATATGTCAACTGTCATGACAGGCTATATGATCTGCATCCAAAACTTTACAATCTGATCTAGAACTGAACTATGTAAATAGCATCGTTTTCATAATACAACACAAACCTTAAGAAGACCATGGGAAGATCACGCACATTTATAACGATAATGATCGCAGGCTGATTTGATAACCTTTGATATAAGCATATTTCTTCTATGGGATATTAAGACAGGAGAAGCTTCCCAATATCCATGTATTTGTTTGTTTATTTTTTCATCGTTTAATTGTAGTAAGAGCAATACAGGAATAAATAATGTCATGTTAATCCCCTTTAACAATACAATAACTTTAACTGTCTAATCATGATAAGACCATACGGCTTTAAACAAGGGAAAATAAACTTAAATAGTATATTTATAGGGTGTCTTATTAGAAGCAGAAACTTGTTACCCTTCACGAATACATGTGTTCTTCCCTACGTTATTGGTGGGGTTCGTGTTGCTCAACGTTTTGATTTTCTGTGTTGTTTTTATTTGTTTGTCTTGTGTCTTGTGTGGGCGATCGTGATGTTGCCAGTGTCTTTTGATTGTCAATTCTTGATTGCCCCCTCTGTTTTCCCTAACGTTTATTTTTCCCGTTCAGCAATACGAAACAGGCACAATTAACAAGCTGTATTCAATACTGAATGCAGTGTTCATACTTCCTGTGTATTCTTGTTGCAGAGTTCTGTGCCTCCAAATTCTGGTTACACAGAGCATCCGTTCGCCTGTCTGAAAAAGAACAAATCAAATTGTTGTAAAAAGGTAGGAAAAACTAACATGACAGCTCATACTGTTATAAAATCTTTAATCAAAATTCTATAAATTGCTATTGTTTGACCTATCTAATGCATTTGCAATAAATTAAATAAAAATGACAATTGGGATGGGGTGCTTCTTTCCAAATTTATGGACACTTTTGTATTCGCCACATGATACAATGAACATAATTTGTTTTAGAATTGTAAAATATATTCCCATTTTATCATTAAATTAAGTAAAGCCAAGTATGTAAACATTAGTTTTGTCTTTCTGCTAAGAATATTACAATGTACTAAATATTATCCTAAAAGCATGAAATTTTCTATTTATAGTAGAATATTTTTTAGAAGAATTTAAATTATATTTTGGCTTAGCAAGTTCAATTAACTTTGCCCATTAAAATAAGTTCCACGCCAGTAGAAAACAAGTAAACCGGTGCAAAGATTTATATTATCGTTTGATAATTCAATAAGAAGTAAGATGACATTATACAGAAGAAGTCGAGTGTTTAAAGTACATAAATTAATTTTGTACTGATGGATGTTTCTGCATATTGATTGTTGCTTAACATCAAGTAAGCGATTGAATTAATTCGGATAAAATAGTCTATTAATTCACGTGAGTGCAGTTGTACACTTTTCATTAAGAGCTGAAAATAAACCAGCATCCTTGAAAATGTCAAAGCTAGTCCATTTTTGAAAGGAATAGTAATATATCATTGTTATTTCCATTCGAAATAAGATTTGTACGTCCACAAATTAAATAAATTATCTCCCCCTTTCTATTATTGGCAAATTCCAAAAGGGATGCATAAATTACTGGCATACCAACCACAGGCTACAAAAACAACATGAAATATAAAGAGAAATAAATCTGTCTTCGCATGAATGAACCTAACGTACATTGTGTTGGTGATCAGAACTAGTGACAGTCGTCCATGTAAATAACAACAAAAAAACATACCATGCCATTACGGTCATGGAGGTTCCCATAAAACATAAATGGTGGGGTTATCTTGCAAATGCTAATAGCATATGAGTTACTAAAAAGCACAGAAAGGTTCCGAACGACACATTTAAAAGAAAATTCTGCAATCTGCATTTTATGTTTATCGGGTCTGACCAAGGGCACGATGCACACTATTCCTAGCATCAGGCATCAGAAACATTTGAAGACACCATAAGAGTAATCAGAAGCCGTAAAGCCAACAACATTCAGCTCATTTTTACAACTTACGGATTTTCTAGTAATAAATACTGAAACTGTCATACAAATCTTAAATTGCTTGATTTGTTTTGAACACAAATTGGTGACGATGTAAACGAGTTTTATTAGATTATAACAACATAAAGAGCGACTGGCAAAGGATTCCATTAAGGTTTCCGTCCCTAGGGAATTTATTTCAACGTCAGCTGAATATAAATTAACCACATATAAACAGCAAGACATTTGGTACTTTTGAATACACATTATACAGACATATCAAGCTGATAAATTGTAGTCATATACTACATATATACATTCTATGTTTCACACTTTTGTGCCTATAACATTTTAAGTATGAAAATTTAGAAATCTAATTTTATGTGTTTGATGTTGTGTTTATATATTCACACAAGTGTCCTCATCCATGTCATTGTGCTTATGTTTACCATTATCAGCTGTTGTTTATCAGTAACTCCCAGCCCACTTTACAATAAATAATGACATTTTAATGCGCATGTCTCCCGATCAGGCTGATCGGATGTTTCTGGTTTAACCCACAACATTTAATTGAAATGCTTGTACCAAACCAGGAAATTGAGCGGTCATATATTTGTGTGTTAGGGGTATTCCATTGCTTTCGTTTCTTCCTACGATTTTTTCTATTGAAATTTGAAATTGATCTGGCATTAGTGTTTTTTTATTTTCATTTTAAACAACAATTTTCATTAAATTTTATCTAAGTTGGAATAAAAGAACACACATCATGTTTAAAGGAGCATTAGGTACGATTTTGACCAAAAAATTATATGCTTTGGAAATTGGTAAATAGCTTTAAAATGATGAAATAAAGGTAAATATTTTACATTAAACAGCTTATTGAACCACTTTCCGCCTTTTGAGAACGAAAATTACCATCGCCGGATTACTTATTTGCTTGCAAGCAAATAATTTGACCTCGCCTTTTCCGTATGCAATTGACAGGTAAAAACGAATAATTTGTATTTTGTCGATTATTAACTGCAAACTTGCATGGTTCTTTGTCCGTAATTAACACCGACTAAAAGCAGATTCACAAAAAATAAGTGCATTGTTGTACTGATTTAATGACGATTCGACAAACTCCGTAAACAATGTCTATAATTAATAAGATGGCGTCCATTTCTTGATCGATCTCAAAACTCGAGCAATTGCACCTTTTTCCCCCGATGCGCGTACATTTCATAACATTTATAAGCTACAGAAACACGTTTTATTAAGGCATCAATCATATCTGATAGTTTTTATGGGTAACAAAAATTTACGATTTGGCAGATAATGCCCCTTTAATATTACAATAATAAATCCACTATTTAGAGAATAATAAGACACAGTGGATTTGTAAAACATTATAGTGTATGAACAAGTGATACTCGCGAGTTGATGATCTTTTATGAATTAACTGTTTTTACAAGTAACATGTCTAAGCCATTTATGATGTCATTCGATACCTATGTAAAATACTATATATATTTAAGAAAGCAGTTGATTATATTATGAATTAATAATTACTTACCGTAAGGATGCATATTCTTTATAATACTATTCTCTTGCTCTCCCTGGGATGCTGTTCTGGAATACCCGGGGATTACTCTGACGGGTTTTTATTGTTTAGATTATAAGTTTTATAAACCCCCTCATATTCTGTATCTTATTGAGTGTCATTAGTTCTTCAATATTTTGATAGTTATAATAACTTTATAGCAATACAGGAATAAATAATGTCATGTTAATCCCCTTTAACAATACAATAACTTTAACTGTCTAATCATGATAAGACCATACGGCTTTAAACAAGGGAAAATAAACTTAAATAGTATATTTATAGGGTGTCTTATTAGAAGCAGAAACTTGTTACCCTTCACGAATACAGGTGTTCTTCCCTACGTTATTGGTGGAGTTCGTGTTGCTCAACGTTTTGATTTTCTGTGTTGTTTTTATTTGTTTGTCTTGTGTCTTGTGTGGCCGATCGTGATGTTGCCAGTGTCTTTTGATTGTCAATTCTGGATTGCCCCCTCTGTTTTCTCTAACGTTTATTTTTCCCGTTCGGCAATACGAAACAGGCACAATTAACAAGCTGTATCCAATACTGAATGCAGTGTTCCTATTGCCCGAGTACTCTTGTTCCAGAGTTCTGTGCCTCCAAATTCTGGTTACACAGAATTTCCGTTCTCCTGTCTGAAAAAGAAAAAATCAAATTGTTGTAAAAAGGTAGAAAAAAACTAACATGACAGCTCATACTGTTATAAAATCTCTAAACAAAATGTTATAAATTGCTATTGTTTGACCTATCTAATACATTTGCAATAAATTGAATAAAAAGGACATTTGGGATGGGGTGCTTCTTTCCAAATTTCTGGACACTTTTGTATTCGCCACATGATACAATAAACATAATTTGTTTTAGAGTTGTAAAATATATGCTCATTTTATGATTACATTAAGTAAAACCAAGTATGTAAACATTAGTTTTGCCTTTCTGCTAAGAATATTACAATGCACTAAATATTACCCTAAATGTATGCAATTTTGTATTTATAATATAATATTTTTTTAGAAGAATTTAAATTATATTTTGGCTTCGAAAGTTCAATTAACTTTGTCCATTACAATTAGTTGCACACCAGTAGAAAACAAGTAAACCGGTGCAAAGATTTATATTATCGTTTGATAATTCAATAAAAAAATAAGCTGAAAATATACAAAAGAAGACAAGAATTTAAAGTACATCAATTAATTTTTTACTGATGGGTGTTTCTGCATATTGATTGTTGCTTAACGTCAAGTAAACGATTGAATTCATTCGGATAAAATAGTTTATTAATTCATTTGAGTGCAGTTCTACACTTTTCATTAAGAGCAGAAAATAAACTAGCATCCTTGAAAATGTCAGAGTTCATTTTTGAAAGGAATAGTAATATATCATTGTTATTTCCATTCGAAATACGATTTGTACGTTCACAAATTAAATAAATTATCTCCCCATTTCTATTTTTGGCAAATTCCAAACGGAATGCATAAATTACTGGCATACCAACCACAGGCTACAAAAACAACATGAAATATAAAGAGAAATAAATCTGTCTTCGCATGATTGAACATAACGTACATTGTGTTGGTGAACAGAACTAGTGACTATCGTCCATGTAAATAACAACAAAAAAAACCATACCATGCCATTATGGTCATGGAGGTTCCCATAAAAGGTAAATGGTGGGATTGTCTTGGAAATGCTAATAGCATATGAGTTACTAAAAAGCACAGAAAGGTTCCGAACGACACATTTAAAATAAAATTCTGCAATCTGCATTTTATGTTTATCGGGTCTGACCAAGGGCACGATGCACACTATTCCTAGCATCAGGCATCAGAAATGTTTGAAGACACCATCAGAGTAATCAGAAGCCGTAAAGTCAACAACATTCAGCTCATTTTTACAACTAACGGATTTTCTAGTAATAAATACTGAAACTGTCATACAAATCTTAAATTGCTTGATTTGTTTTGAACACAACTTGGTGACGATGTAAACGAGTTTTATTAAATTATAGCAACATAAAGAGCGACTGGCAAAGAAATCCATTTAGGTTTCCGTCCCTAAGGAATTTATTTCAACGTCAGCTGAATATAAATTAACTACATATCAACAACAAGACATTTGGTACTTTTGAATACACATTATACAGACATATCAAGCTGATAAATTGTAGTCATATACTACACATATATACATTCTATGTTTCACACTTTTGTACCTATAACATTTTAAGTATGAAAATTTAGAAATCTAATTTAATGTGTTTGATGTTGTGTTTATATATTCACACAAGTGTCCTCATCCATGTCATTGTGCTTATGTTTACCATTATCAGTTGTTGTTTATCAGTAACTCCCAGCCCACTTTACTACAAATAATGACATTTTAATGCGCATGTCTCCCGATCAGGCTGATCGGATGTTTCTGGTTTAACCCACAACATTTAATTGAAATGCCTGTACCAAACCAGGAAATTGAGCGGTCATATATTTGTGTGTTAGGGGTATTCCATTGCTTTCGTTTCTTCCTACGATTTTTTCTATTGAAATTTGGAATTGTTCTGGCATTAGTGTTTTTTTATTTTCATTTTAAACAACAAGTTTCATTAAATTTTATCTAAGTTGGAATAAAAGACCACACATCATGTTTAAATGAGCATTAGCTACGATATTGACCAAAACATTATATGCTTTGGAAATTGGTAAATAGCTTTAAAATGATGAAATAAAGGTAAATATTTTACATTAAACAGCTTATTGAACCACTTTCCGCCTTTTGAGAACAAAAATTACCATCGCCGGATTACTTATTTGCTTGCAAGCAAATAATTTGGCCTCGCCTTTTCCGTATGCAATTCACCTTACTAGTGACAGGTAAAAACGAATAATTTGTATTTTGTCGATTAACTGCAAACTTGCATGGTTCTTTGTCCGTAATTAACACCGACTAAAAGCAGATTCACAAAAAATAAGTGCATTGTTGAACTGATTTAATGACGATTCGACAAACTCCGTAAACAATGTCGATAATTAATAAGATGGCGTCCATTTCTTGATCGATCTCAAAACTCGAGCAATTGTACCTTTTTTCCCCGATGCGCGTACATTTCATAACATTTATAAGTTACAGAAACACGTTTTATTAAGGCATCAATCATATCTGATAGATTTTATGGGTAACAGAAATTTACGATTTGGCAGATAATGTCCCTTTAATATTACAATAATAAATCCACTATTTAGAGAATAATAAGACACAGTGATTCGTAAAACATTATATTGTATGAACAAGTGATACTCGCGAGTTGATGATCTTTTATGAATTAACTGTTTTTACAAGTAACATGTCTAAGCCATTTATGATGTCATTCAATACCTATGTAAAATACTATATTTAAGAAAGTGATTGACGATATTATGAATTGAAACAATGTACTTACTGTAAGGATGCATATTCTTTATAATACTATTCTCTTGCTCTCCCTGGGATGCTGTTCTGGAATACCCGGGGATTACTCTGACGGTGTTTTTATTGTTTAGATTATAAGTTTTATAAACCCCGTCATATTCTGTATCTTATTGAGTGTCATTAGTTCTTCAATATTTTGACTTTGATCGTATCTGATGAAGGATATACCAGAAACGTGTCGTGTACACCAAATTATGATTGATCTACGTATTTTTTTTTTTTTTTATTATTCAAAATTATATAAACACGAAATCCAAGTAACAAGTGTGATGTCATAACAGTGTCTTATATTGATGGTCCACAGGATATAATAACATTGTTTTTTAAATATATTATCTGACGTCTAACAAAGCTATATATATAATATTATATTCCTTACAGATTGATTAGAATATCAACTACTTTGTTTTCCTGAAAATAGGTTTACGTGAGAACTTTCATTATGTAACACACAGGAAACTAAATGTCATGTCGTATAGCAGTAATTCATCCTCTACGCATAATAATGAAGGTGAAACATCTAATAGGATATATCGTTTGCAAATTAAACTACTGAAGATTGAATACAAAATGAGAGTTATAATTAACACAATAGAGTATCGCTCAACAACACACCAAGGACGCCACATACTCGTGTGATGTATGAGTAATACTCACATCTACAACATGTCCATCGTTTGTAGATATCGGAAGAGTAAGCGTATTGTATCCGGTAAAGAGCACTACATTTCCGTCCTGACACAACTCGTCGTCATCTTTTCCCATTGGCAGTCAGAAAGGTTGTCACATCCCTCCATCATTTCTCTAATGTTTTATGAGATTGTTGGACTTGTTCTTGTTCTAAATATGTATGAATTATCTACCACTTGACATTAAGTAACAAACAAACAAACTACCCATGCCATTGTAACTATGACATGAAGAACAACTATCATTTCTTGTCTATCTTCTGTTTAATTAGATAACATCCATGTATAGCGATTTATTTATGCATAATTGAATTTCGATTCTACAGTTATATGTCACCAATTGGTGAATATAGTTGTAAAAGCAAAACGTATTAATACTTGTGAAAAAGTGTATTATATTAACCAAAACTAAATATGTAACCCCTGGGGTATAAAAATAGAAGATATCGTCTTGAGCTTGCGGGGTATGGGATCTCATGATTGTGTGGAATGACTTAATACATACCCAGCATCAAATGGAAGGGATGTATTTTGGTATCCTGCGTTGGAAGCATTTAATGTTCCTAAAATTTTAAAATTCCTTCTGAAAAGCTTGTAACGCTCAACAGCTCGTAATGGGTATTTTGATGAACAAGAGTTTGTGGTCCTATCCAATTTATCTAAATTTACTTGTTGCAATAAAGAATAAGATCCACCAAGTACGTTCATAGACAATTATAAATAATTCAAAAGGAAGCAAAGGTACTAAACAATATAGGCCAAATTAGCTATGGTTACTAATGCCTGATGAAGACTGACCTTATCTTTAATTAATTACATTATTTAGGAACTGTAAATTTCAAATATAAATTTATCTAATAAACCATGTCAGTTGCGAAGCACTGACCTCTGGGCAGGAAATACACTCCAACTAAGGTTCATCTCTGTTTATGCCCTGTGATTTTGTTAGCTCCCTAATACTTTTAAATTGTTTGGCTTATCAATCTGTGGACTGGTGAAACTTGTTGCAGCAATTGATTTATATCAGTTTATATTTACACATAATAAATGTAGAACATTATTCCAAAGATAATATCATATAATTAGAATATCAAAAAGAGGGTCTGGTGGGAAAATGACACATTCTCTTGCCTTAAAGGAATTATAGTTTTAACTGCCAAGAAATGACATTTTAATTCAATTAAAACTATTATTGTTCCATATATTTCGACACGTTCTCTTATTTTAAAAGAATTAGATTTTTTTTTTCAAATTGGAAAGAAATATGTTTAATTCAGTTAAACCCACTGTTATCCCGTAAATCTGGAAGCATTCTCATGTTTTAAAACATTTATATGTCTTTTTTTCAACTGCAAAGATATATTTTTTTTAATTCAGTTATAAACTACTATTGTTACGTACATGTTTACAAAGCAATTACCTTATGTTTTTTAAAACCAGAATTTAAAAAAGATAATAGCGTTCTCCAAAGAGCTGATTTTATGTTTGCCAATTGCCAGAAACCTATTTTTGATTGTGGACAAATGTAAAACATTCTAGGGATAATTGGTGCGGTAAGGCTAGTATTGCCCACCACGGGTTCTGGAATACTAGCTACTGTTGTAATTATGACGTCATGGAGTATCGTTTGTTAATGTTTTGCTTGAAGAACCTAGCAAACGATGACTGTTTCCTATTAAAAAGGATCATACACAAGCTTGATTCAATAGACCCTTCCCTAGTACTACTACCATATAACAGGAACAAGATAACATATCTTCAGGTAATATCGCTATTTAATTATAAAGGTAGATTGTTCTTTGATGGCAACATTATCACAGGCACTTGTTTCTATCAATGGGGAACTCTTCCTCCCTCTTACTATTACAAGGTGCTCAGCTATTTATTTGAAAAAAAAATGGACACCTTCGCTTCACGCTATCTTATGGTATTATGTATGCTTAAAATACACCCTACCTTATAGCAGTCGCTCCTAAATACATTTATCTTCATCAATATCCACAATTTTCATACCCTTCATGGTGCCCTGTGACATATCTAATGATTTAAAATACACAAACGTGACCTTTTCACGACTAGACAAATCTCACCATATTAACTTCCGGTTGCCTTTTGTTCAGGTCAGAATGAATATCTGTAAATAAAATAAAATGCATCTAAAATTTTGTTGTTGTGTATTTAATCATTTATGTATTTTTCTCAAATGGATACTACAAGTCATTACAAACCACACTTCTTGTTAAATATAATTTAATGGAAATTTGACTTACTACTGACAGAAGGATAAATCTAGAGAATTCCGAAATACATACGATATAACTAGAGATATAACGAAATGAATATTTGGAGGGAAAATACGAAACTTTATTTTTAACAGCAAAAAACATCATAAATCACTGATTGAAGATGGAAGGGGGAAACTATTCCCAATATCAACAAAGAGTTCCAATTGCATTTTGGTTAGAAATAATTTAAATACATGATTCATTCACTATCATACAATGAACATCTTTGGCTTGATCAAGTTTCACATTATCTCACAAAGGCACTTGTTTAGCTCTGACATCTAAATTTTTATTGATAAAACAGTCAAGATGCATAAACTATGAAAGTGAAACATACAATATCCAACCAAACATTTTAGGTTCCATAAATATTTGTGGTCTGACTTACAACCTTCTAATGAGAATTTTATCAGCAAGTGTTTGATTATATAATAAATTTGAGTGTGATATTTTTTAAAGTGTCCCATAGTATCTATACTGTGTAAATATGATTCATTCAAAAAAATTATTTACAAAATAAGGCCACAATAAATTAATTATTATGATTGCCAAATTTTTCCTGAAAAAGGGGCAGGAGGGCAAATTTAGTTTTTGTTTTTTGTCTGTTTGGTGGAAAATGCCTTTATAAAAATGAAGAAAAAATGTATTATAAAAATAGGGGCAGGTGGGAACGAAATCTAATAATTGATTTATTGTAGCCTAATGGACACATACTGGAATTGACGACTTATGATTTGAATGAAATTGTCATCTCTTAAAATAAACAATGATACAATGAAATCTACGCATTTTGTAGTTCAGTCAACACTTAGGTCATTTATGATAATTTTTGGTTAGCTGTATTATATAATGTAACCCTACCTACCACCAAAATTGAGGCCTCAAGGGTATTCATCACTTTAGTCTTTGTTTCTTAGAATTTGAAAATGTTACACATCATTAGTAAATGATAGTTCAATGGTTTAAGTTAAATGTACAAATGTATGGTATTAAGAAATATATATTTTTCCAAGAAACCAAAAATGACCTACCTACCAATACCAAAAATGCTTGGTTGGGATACAGCAAACCAATATATTGTAAGAAACCAAAAATGACCTATCTACCAATACCAAAAATGCTTGGTTGGGATACAGCAAACCAATATATTGTAAGAAACCAAAAATGACCTATCTACCAATACCAAAAATGCTCGGTTGGGATAGAGCAAACCAATTTATTTTTAAGGTTTATAGCATTACATAATAAATTAATGTCAGTATACATGTATTTGATATTTATGAAAACAAAACAAGACAGAAAATATACACACTAGTACAACCAGGCACTCCATAGATACATTTGCTACATGTGTATTTGGAATTTAGAATTAAGTTGATGCCTTTGTGAAAAGTGGGGTGACTTTTTTTATATGGGAATCCTCCTGGCCATCCGTCACACCTTTTTTTGTCTGTCCGACACATTTCGGTCTTTTTCTTTGAAAGTACTTGATCAATGGCAACCAAACTTTGGCAGAATAGTAATTGGGTAGTTCTCTTTCCGAATTTTAGTTTGAATTTTTTTAAATGGCTGGCATGGAAACCAATAGATTAACATTGAAATTGCAAATATGTTGATTTTTTTGTAAACTGCTGAACTAATCTTAACTTCTGCTGCTGTCGCCGTGGAAACCAAAGGAATTAATACAAAAAAATCAACACAAAAAAAACAAAGAAAAGAATTTTAGAAACGTCAGAAAAATTTCTAAAAGTATATAGATTTGCATTAAGGCTTTTGTTTGGATATAACCAATTACAGATAGCTATTGTTTCCAAAAAAAAAATATAAAGATACTTGGAGGCGGAGGTATACTCCTGTGATAGAAAGATCACATTCTTCTAGTTTCAATATAAATGCTATGACAATAAGAACTTTAGTGACCAAAATATATTTGCAGGTTAGCTGAAAATCTTGTTATTGATATGAATGTCAACACATCCTTAGATTCAATTTGTAGAACATTAAAGCTAACTATCGGATCAACTGACAATGGTGACAATTTCAGTCCCACTCCTAGACTTGTGGGTAATTTAATTGCTAAGCTGTTTCCAGTTGCTCAGCGATCCTCGGTTTTATGTACTGAAACACAGAAAACTCTGCACAGCTATAAAAACATTACAATTAAAAAATTAGCATGCAAAACTGTGGTTTCATTTGAAGACATTTCAAAAATGATGCCGGATGACTGGTTTATCTTGAAAAAACAGACTACATATATCACTTTTGGAATTTTTTTTGATATTGAATTTAATGGACAAAAGCCATTCTTACAGTTGATGATGGATACAGACAATCAGATATCTATTCATATCGATAATAATGTAGTTGACCCTATGATGTTCTATATTCCTAAACAAATAGGTTATACTCTTACCTCTGTACCAGCCCTTTTTTGTTGTATGAAGCTGATTCGTCCATGCCTTGGCTATCAAATTAAAGATCAGCAAGAAACTTCCTTTGCTCAAAGTTCAAACTGTACAAAGGAAACCTGTACTGTTGAAGGAAAGTCCATGTATATACTGAGACACCAGAACTGCATGCGATTCTTGGAAATTAAGCTGTCATCACTGCTTGCCTGCAAGAAATGTGCAAAATTTGTGACAAATAAGAAACAATATAAAAATAACAGTGAAGAAGAAAACAAAGAAAATATTTCTGAGATTTCAACCGAAGAAATAATGCAAAAACTGAAAAATCTTTGTC
>MJUT01007165.1:57448-75007 GCA_002080005.1 Gigantidas platifrons
TTTTTTATTATTTTAAAAATTTTGTATAACACGCTTAGATGGAAAAAAAGATTGATTGCATAAAATGTAAAAAAAACAACAATTTTTTTTTTTTTATATGTTTGGTATTAAATTTTATGCACTTTTTGGCAATTTTCATTTTAAATTTCACATATTTTAAGAGTTGGAAGAAACATATGATGGAATAATTCCAAAAACAACGCTTGATCTTTTTTTATAACGTTGTTCACTCATGCCGTATATAGCTTTAATTCCAGTCGTATTATCGAAAAACAACAAAATTCTCATAATTGTTAATATGGTTTGATGTCAAAATACCTGATGCTACAGCAAAAATCCCCCCAAAAATATCGTTTAATATAAAAATCAAACTGATAATATATGAATGCACAGGCTACAATTATTTAAACATTGAAGCTTCTTGACAAAGAGTTTAAATTTCACATTACTATCTTACTTTAAAGAATTTGTTTAAAGTATAGAAAAGATAAATCCAAACAAAATTTCCTTCCTAGCAGTCCTAGATGTGACCAATACCACCTAAACAACAGTTCTAGCGAAGTATGTTGTACTAAATGAAAATTATATTCCGAGATATCTTACTTTAACTTTAGGGGTGAAGATGACAAGGACACCCGGAAGAAAGCTTTTAGAGGATGGTTTGGGCATATAGGGGAGTTGAGATCCTTGTTTCCTGATGCAACACTTCTTGCCTTAAGTGTTACATGCACAATTGCATCTCTGATATAGCTGAACAAATTATTCAAGGGAGACTTGTTGTGAACAATGTACATTAAGTAAAACTTAAACATTACAAGCGAACAATTCGATTTTTAGCAAATCAATGCAAACAGGAAAAGGCGAACAATGCTATGATGTGATACCATTACTGATTAAGTCAATTCTTCATTTGTTGGATGAACAATAATTTTCAGTGACTGTATCAATTGGTGTTGCATATATTTTGAATGTTATGTATCATGTTATAACTGAAATAAAACTATTGTATAGTATAAATATCTCGTTATTAAAAAGAAGCCATTCTAACAAGATAATGCACATTTATCCAAACATATATTCACAACCGCAGTATTAAGACACTTTGGAGTTCATTTTGTCACCCATTTTATCACAACACTTCAACATGAACAGAAATAACAAAATACTGGAAAACACATATTTTAATTTATCCAAAGCTGGTGCATACGTAGGTCCAGATAAACTGTACAGAGTTTTAAAACCCAAAGGCATAACACACATTGGAAAGCACAAAGTTTGTAAATGGTTACAGGTTCAAGATGATTACAGTCTTAAAAGAGAACTGAGACATTCCTTTCGAAAAGTTCGAGTTGTAGTTTCTGGCATTGATGATCAGTTTGATATGGATCTAACAGATGTATCTAACATATCCGATGAGAACGATGGCATTAAATATCTCCTCTTTGTCATCGATATATTTGCCAAATATCTCTGGATCGAACCTCTGAAAAATAAAACAGCTAAAGATGTAGTTAAATCATTAAAAAATATACTGAACAAAGGTAGACAATGCAATAAAATTCGCTCTGACAATGGTAAAGAATTTAATAATAATATCATGAAAACGTTTTTGAAAAATGAAGGCATTTATTATTTCACCACACAAAATTCAGACACCAAAGCAAACATCGTGGAAAGAGTCATAAAAACTATTAAAAATATGATGCATCGATATTTCACCAAACAGAACTCGCAGGTTTGTGGGTGTATTACAAGATATCGTGGACAGTTATAATGTCACACCTCACAGAAGTTATTGCACCAAAAGATATGAACAAGGACAACGAAGCAGATATATGGGCTTTCATGTACTTGAAACCTAAACAAATAAAACTGAAAATGAAAAACAGGGTGGCACGGAAATGTCGTTTTAAAGTAGGTGATATGGTTTGAATTTCACGAATCAACATAATATTTGACAGGTCTTATGATGAATATTTCACCCGAGAAATCTTTAAAGTAAGAAAACGATTTCGAATGCAAGCCATCCCCGTGTACAGGTTAAAAGACTTCTCGGATGAGCCCATCAAGGGTAATTTCTAATAATCGGAGCTACAAAAATTAAATAAAAATCAAAGCACATTATGGTACATTGAAAAGAAAAGGAAAAAAACGAAAATACAGGGGACATGTTCAGTGGAATGTTAAATTTGAAGGTTGGCCAGATAAATATAATCAATGGATTAATGAAAAAAGACACCATAGAGTCAAAGACCCACAACCAGTAAAGATGAGCATTTACATTACCATGAGTAGTGACAGTGCATTATCTTATTTTCCCCAGAATAACCCATACAACTTTAAAACACACTTAAATGCACCACTTTTACTTGAAGGGGTTTGGAATGTTGCTTTAGTTGATGTAGATATTGTATGCAGTACTTCAAAAACGGAGGCAATTTACCTCTATTCAGGCATTTGATGGGAGTCTATTATTGAAGGTGAAAAGAAACCACTCCTCCGCAGATTACCAGCTACCACTAGGGGAAATTGGTCCACCAGTATCGAAGCTCCTCACTATGTTTCTGTAAAGAACAATAATATATATGACATTGATATCTATATAACTACAAATCAAGATGATTTAGCTTCATTTATAGATCAACCGTCGACTGTCACACTTCATGTTAAGACATTCCCATTTTTCTCAAAGATGAATGTCAATAAAATGTACATACCCAATACACAGAAATGGATTAAATCTTATCAAAACCTTGGAACAAGTGGGCATAATCCATATATCAATTATGCTCACAAACCAGGAAAGCAAATAGGAGGCGGGTCATTAACAGGGAGCCCTCGACAATTTATAATACCGGTAGCACTCCCACATAAAGATAATAAACATGATGAAAAATTAACGGTCAAACTGGTGTCACAATTTCAACAATCAGCTGATCAAGCCAAATATGAAGTAGAAAGAGAAAACATGAAGCAAGGGTATACTATATTGAGATACGGGATATTGGCCCTTTTTATTACTGGGATATGGGATATTTGAGGCAAATTTAATGGGATATTGAAATATGGAATACAGAATATTTGAAATGAGTTGAGGGATATGGGGATATGGAATTACAGGGATATTTTTGCCATATTGATACCCCCCTAAACAAGCCTCAACATTATTTTATGTAAAAGGCACGCGGGTGTTATGAAAATCAACCAATCCTTGTTTATATACCCCTTTTTGCAAAGTCGACACATTGTTTTTGTCATGTCCAGATTGTCTCTTGTTGCCGGACCCGGACCAGGTCACTTTTTGTGAAATCCAAACACTTTCCACACGTCTGATCTAGCTTGGGTGGTTAAACATTGTCTTTTCCCCTTGTTCTGGTGCAGTTTCATGTTCATTTCTGTCAGATATTATTACAACCACGTTGTTCTTGGCTGTGCTCGATTTTCATGTTCTGGAGGAGTTCCGTCTGTTCCGTGGAATACGTATAATCGAGCACCCCAGAACAGGAAGTATAATTATCAATATGGAGGACAAAGTTGCGCTGATTGTTAGCAGCGCTATGCACTACTGGAAAGTGAATCCGACGGGGACTCAGATGACGACGCCTTCATATTGGCGGCATTATATAGTGACCGGTATGATAATTAGGGGAGATTCGCCCTTTTGCGGGCGATTTTTTCAAGTCCAACTTCATTCGATCGTCAGATGACCCAGGTGCATGTGGAAATAATCAAATGACATTCAGCCAAGTAGGCTAATTTGACGCATTTGGTAATTAGACTGGGCTGCATTATTTCATTAACTGGTTTCTAAATTGTACAAAAGCATTTGTTGTTGCTGTTGAAAAATTAGGCTGATAACATATCTTTATACTGTTAAAAGAAGAAAATTAATTTTTCATGTTGGTCAACTGTTAGAAAATAAAAAATTTAGCTAAGGAGGCTGCCACAAGCACCATAAATTCCTTCATCATGTAGACATCTATGTTTAATCACATAAAACCGGGTTTTGCTTTGTTCTCATAACTATGAAAGGTGACCATCTGGACCAAATTTAATTCTGCCGTATTAAGAACATGGTTAGTTCTTAACAGTGCGTCTAATTAGCCTACATCTGGACACTGTTCAAAAAGAAGGGTAGACATTTTGATAGTACATTTTTGGAAATTATTGTATATATATTTATAATTTTTTTAATTTTTGGTGTTTTAACACCTCTTTCAACAATATTTCAGCTATATCATGGCGACCAGTTTTAGTGGTGGAGGAAGCCGGAGTACCCAGAGAGAACTACTGACCCTGGGCAAGCAACTGGTAAATTTTATCACTTGCGGCTGCAAGTCGAGTGTACCCTTTTTGTAATTTACAAATCCGGGCGCGAACCCACGCCGTATTGGTGATAGGCTTGTGTGAGTTAGATCCACCGACCTAACTCATTGAGCAACCCGGGCCCCCGGTAATTATTATAAATTTTTGGGGAAAAAAGACCCGAATAGTCCAACAGAAAACTAGTTTTTATTATTTGATTCATAAAACAATTAGAAATCTATTACTTTCAAGAGTGTACACATCAATTCAGACCCTTAGGTGCATATAATTAGCCGACATCATGGTTCCCCACACACAGAAAACAACATCAGACCACGAGAGCAACAGTTCCGCAGCTATACTGTTGTAATTAAGTCCTCAAACATTTGTTTTTGGCTAAATTTTGCAGTTTTATTTTTAATTAATCCTTAATCAAGAACTTGTCCAAAGAATTCTGGCCTTTTATTGTTTTGAAACTTGGCTCATGAAAGTCCATAACTCAAAGTTGTCCACTTGTGGATTATAATTTCCAAATTTTCCATTTAACTATATGTGCTTTCATAAATTTACATGTATCTAGTACACTGCTCATTTTATTTTGTCTTTTTTTTTTGGCAGGAAACCCAAAAGTAGAGCAAAAATTACAGACTATGTGGAAAGAGTTGTACCACTTTATAATAATATCTCATTTAAGCGAATGTTCAGGATGTCAAGAGATAGATTTAACATTATTGTGGATTACCTGCAGCATTGCCCTGAGCTTCACACTCATGGGAGGGGAAAAGAACCAGTCCCTGTAGAAAAACAGGTCCTGATGTTGCTTTGGTACGTTGGTACTCTCGACACTATTAATAGGATTGCGGACAGATTTGGCATGTCTGAATCAACTGTGATTGTTTCCAGAAATAAAGTTATCAAAGCTATTAATGAAAACTTGTTGCACAGATTTGTGAAGTGGCCACAAACATTAGCTTTGCAAGGGGAAGCAGATAAATTTGCGGTAAGAAATGGATTTCCAGGAATAGTCGGTGCCCTCGATGGTACTCATATTCGCATTAAAGCACCAGCGCTTCATCCACAATCATATGTGAATAGAAAATATTTTCATTCACTACAGCTTCAAGCTGTCTGCTTATCTGACATGTATTTTACACATATAACCACTGGTCATCCAGGAAGTGTACATGATGCCAGAGTTTTACGACAGTCTGATCTTTGGGATAACGGGTTATTGATGTGCAATATGACCTACCATATTATTGCTGATGGGGCTTACCCCCTTCGAAGGTGGTTACTTACCCCTTACCGTGATAATGGACATTTGAACGAGCAAGAAAAAAGGTACAACCGTTATTTGTCTTCATGTAGAGTAGTTGTTGAAAGATCTTTTGCATTACTTAAAGGTCGATTCCGCCGTCTTCAATTTCTTGATACTTGTTCTGTGGAAACTGCAGTTGAAGTGATAACAACTTGTATTTTACACAATATATGCATGTTTAACAATGAAGAAATCGAGGAGTTCATTGATTACAACCAAAACCATATTTCTGGATAGATTTTAACAAATTTTACACCAAAACATTCAGAATTGTTTATATTTTGATTGTTTATTTGCTCATTATGTTTATATGGGTGGTTTTTATTTGCACATAATTTAAACATAACAAATAAAAATTGACGTTGATTTTCCTATATATTTCAACTAAAAATAAATCCTAAAATTTAACAATCCTGTTTATATTATGTATAAATAAAAACCACTCGTACAAACATAATGAGCAAATAAACAATCAAAATATAACCAATTCTGATTGGTTTGGTTTAAAATTTGTCAAAATCTATCCAGAAATAACTTCACAATAATTTTTTGAAAAATATAGTTTTGGTTGATTATATAGGGATTTTTTTTACAAGTTTATAGACTTTTGTCACCATACTGTACATATACATTTTTCAGTCGTAATTTGTGATTTCCTTGTGATAAGTTCATAGATTACTATCGTACCAATGCATGTGCCATTTAAAACACATTACAGAAACAATTTAATCGACAAAACAGATTCCACATCCGCCATCTTGCGCTGACCGTAATTGCAGTTACGGTCATCAACTTTACCCCAGTGTATATTGTTAATTTTGTTAATATTTTCGTGTGAAAACATTTTACGCAAAAAAAATCATATTTTTTCCAATTTTAGGGGGGGGGGCGCCGGGTTGATACAAATGATTTAACTTGTTCTTTCCATAGGTACCCGATTCGTGGACCCCCTTTTTTTATTTTTCAATTCATCACTTTTGTGGGACGCTTTCATTATAAACAGTGTTGAACAACTTCAAACAAAACCAAAAAACTCAATCCGAGATCGATATAAGCCCATAATGAAAACGTCCCACAAAAGTGATGAATTAAAAAAAAAAGAGGGGGGTCCACAAATCCTATAGTTCTCTCCTGTCAACAACAACAACCAAAAATTATCGATCAGTATTAATGGGTAACCAATTGCAGAACAATTATACCTCATGATTGCAGGAAATAATGAATGTCGTCCTTAACCGATAACTTAAAACTATCTTAATTATGAATGAATTGAATTTTGGTGTTTAACGCCACTTTCAGCAATATTTCAGCTATATCATGGCGACCAGTTTTAGTGGTGGAGGAAGCCGGAGTACCCGGAGAGAACCACCGACCCTGGTCAAGCAACTGGTAAACTTTATCATTTGCGGCTGCGAGTCGAGTTCACCCTTTTTTGTAATTTACAAAGCTGTGCGCGAACCCACGCCGTATTGGTGATAGGCTTGTATGAGTTGTTAGATCCAACGACCTAACTCGTCGAGCCACCCAGGTCCCAATTATGAATATGTGATCGAAATCATCACATTAACTGAAATGTCCATTCAACATTTGTATAAGGACTCATATTTCAAGTTTCTTCATTCTTGTATGTAGTTTCAATATATGAGCATCGCTTACGCTAAAATTTATTTAAAAAAACGTTCGGTCTTACTCAGTTGATTTTGAAGCCGCCATATTGCTGTTCTATTCACACCACCTCGGTCGTGTGAACAGACAGAACATGTTCCGGATTACTCGATTTTCGTTTGGAGTGTTCGGAAGCAATAATCGAGCACAGCCCTTGTCATCCATTTCCGCTTTTAGAATTAACGAATTAGGGAATCGTAGACGGACCGGAAGTTGTAATAAGAAAATCCGGATTTCGACAGCGATAATCGACTACATAAAATCCCAATCGATTATCGACATCGCGGTGCAAAACCAACTGATTTCCAACATCAGAACACCACTAATTAATTTCTCCATGAATTTTGCTGATCAAATGGATTTGTGCCTGGAATAGCTAATGTTTTTGTATTAAAATAATGTCATTTGTTTGTAGTAATTCATCAATGATCAGAGCGCATGTTTTTGACTGTTAAACGATGTTGTTAATAGAGGTATTTTACAACCTAGGGTGTGTTGGTGTGTTACATATGATGGTGCTACATCACTTACTAGATGTTGCTGTTGCATAATGGTGTTGACGGAACTTTACGAACAGGAGCTTGCTGATGTATTGAATGTACTGATGGTGTGTTGCGGGGTAGTGATGATTCCCTACGATGGTTTCCCAGTATCAATGGTTGTCCCGTTAAGGAAGGTGCTAGTGATTCGATGTCTCTCAGATTGTATTCTGTGCTCTCACGTCCAGTATAGTTTGGCGCCCTAGCATTTTCATGGGAGGTCAGGGGGAACTTGTACAAAAAAACTGGATGGTGGGGTATTTTTTAGTGAGACATAGGAAGTACAGTCAAACTTGTATTAAGAGGTCACCTTTGGGTTGGACCAATACTGGCCTTACAACAGAAGTGACCTTTTATTCCAGGTTGAAAATACATCAAATGGACTATGAAAGGATCTTCAAAAAGTGACCTCTTAAAAGAGGCGACTGCTATGACTGTATATGGAACCAAAAAATTATAGTTTCTATGCAAGATTCAGGTATTTAAAAGGTACCTCCAAAACTGCAATTATTTCTGGGACAGCAACGTTTAACATGTATGTATGCATAAAAAAAAATATCACACTACTTAAGTGCCAGAAATATTAAACTTTCTTAAATTTACATACACTGCAAGTCATCTCATTTATACGGGGAATGATTTTTAGGACTGAGATTCAAAAATACTTATAAGATGTCACAATTAACAGGGTTTCTTTTTTTCTTCTTATCCACATCCTTTCACCAAACTTATATGTATGTGTAAAAACTATAGCGCTACTGAAGATTGCACTATAATAATAAGCATTATATGTACATACATAAAGTTTTGAAACATCACAGGAATAAAAATTCAAACTTAAACTATATTAAGAAGCACACTATTTTCTTTACACACTTTTAGTAAAGCAGGATATCAGTTAATCATACATTTTCTCATCCAAAATGGTTGCCTTCGGAATACAATAGTTTAAGTAAATAATATGTCCTTATAAACGTACATTTACCAAAGTTGATGTACAATAAGTAAATGATGAACAAACGTTGTTTTACAATACTCTATGATCTAAGTCTCTCTGTTCTGGCAAAGTCCCCTTTCTTCCATTCAGCTTTTTCAAACAATTAAATTCCATGTTTGGAAATGATCGGTGCCTCCTTTTTGGTAATCAGATTGCAAATGTTGTACTAGACTGTTGATGTCTTTCTGTAGAGAGTGCTTAGAGTTAGATGGTTTCCCAAAGTACTGTTCCAAGCCTTTCGTATAGGATTCAATTATGTCATTCAAACCTTGCAAACTTTGTCCACATCTCTTTATTGATGAAGAAGTCATATTACCACATGAAGACAAAAGTGCATCCTTTGCCCTCATGTTCATAAACTCAAGACCTAAGTCACCAGGTACATTGCTGCCTTTTCCTCCATGTGTGCTTGTTTAGGAGTTAAAATTGCCATGAGTTGAGCTTAAAGATTGAATGCCAGTAAACGGTATTTGGAATGATTGTTCAATGAAAATCTGAGCATATCAAACCTCCACAGACGAACTAACCCTTTACCGTCGTTTTCTTTGGCTACATCCTCACGGCACCAATCAAGGAGACCATCCTTCAGTAAACTGCAACTGTAATTGAACTTGCTGTTCATGTTTTCTTCTTCTACGTCATTTTCTGTTGTTTCTGGAGGTTCCCATTCTTGGTTTACTTCATTTCCATCAAGATGTTCTGCACAGTTTTTGAATAAACAATGAGTTCGATGTCTTGCCCGGCACTTTCCATCAACTTTGAACTTCTTGGGGCATCCAGGATAGCCACAAGGAATCTAGCCTACTTTATTCTCTCTACTGCTCTGACTGAAGCCTGCATTTTCAAATTCAAAGGTGTCCATACAGATAAATTGGTTTACAATTTCGGATGACAAATAGTTTAAGAATTCGTTTTGTTCGTCTTTTGTTTGATCTTCTAGTTTTATATCATCAATGGAATCAATATTCAAAACTTGTAGTGCAGCAAGAACTATGTACCCCTTTGTAGTAAACCTCAAGAACTCTCTACAGTCATTCACTGCATCTTTAACCAGCAAACAAAATGAAAAAAACTAAAGGAAATACATTTTAAGCAAAAGCATGATGCAAAGTAATATTTCAAGTGGCAATTCTTGGAATGTCAGATTTGGTTAAAATTGAAACCAAATTTTGGTGTTATAAAGGGGTTTGGCATTAAGTTGGGTTACAATAAAATGGAAAGGTGACGTCATCAATGTTGAAAATTAAATGTTTAGGCATTTAAGAGGTTTTGCTATGCAATAAGAGGGTTATTGCATGAATATTGCTGAAAATTATCATAAAATATTAATTGCAACCGCAAGCTCAGGCAATATAATATTCTACGCAAGACAATATTCATGCAATAACCCTATAATTGTAAGCGTACTTTTATTCTGGGTGCAGAATTTCCGGTTTACCTGTTTATTTCTACCTAGCGGATAAAATACACGGGTGCAGCTTACTCCGTCGACATGAAATCCCTAGGTTTTTTTTGTTTCGGAAAAAAATGCGCTAGAGGATTTTATCCAACCGGAAAGAATGTCTGTGGTGGAATGATATCCCTGTTACATTATACTATATTGAGTGCCAATGTTGTACATTAACAATCTGCATAATTTTTCTCGCAATTAATAAATAGATATTTTGAATGTTCTTACTTGTCTTGAAAACTACACAGTATTTACTAAATAATGCTGTTTATGATAAGCTTGATTTTAAATAAATGTATGATCAGAATATTGGTCACGTTACCTGTGATTTAACAACTCTTCAATCAAATTTGTTCCTTAGCTTTCATAGAGTTTGTCTCTCATTCGAAGATGTGCCTTTATAGTGCAGGTCGAAAGTGTCATGAAAAAGGAAATGAGTCAATGCAGTAGAAGGAAAAAATTACTAAAAATGTTATATACCCATGTTTGCCAATTCCACCAGATAAAACAAAGGCTATGGCTATTATTCCGGCTAGCCTTGACCTTGACAAGCACAATGACATAACTGGGTAAAAATGTTTGTAGTTGTTTCTTTTTTCCCCTGCTTACTCAAAATTTGAATTAAATGCTAAGCATTAAGATGCGATATGGGACATATTGCTACAGCATTACTTACAGCACAGTCTCCTTAATGTTTTACTTTATCTAATACTGTCGCGGATCACCATTAAGATTTGGATCCGTCAATTGTGCTAACAAAATACCCGTTTTAATTGTGTCGGTATTGGATCCGTCATTTGTTCTAGACGAACCGTTTCCTTTGTACTCCAGATCCGTTGATTGTGTATGAACTGTTCATTGTTTATTGTGACAATAATATAACGGAGTTCTATTGTTATAATTTTGATATAAATAGGCTGATATGTAATTCTGAATGGGTTTTAATAAATGATGTTATAAAGGTTAGTGGTGTTACTCTGTATTTCCAATGTTTGTGTTAACGACTTATGCAACATATACTTGATCCTTTTCTGTAGAATGCACACTTGATTTCATAGAATAAAAGTTGAGATCAAAACCACTGGTAATTTTAGCTACAACAATCGTCAATCATCCGAAACCTTTGGTGGAAATAGAGTTCACAAAGTAAAAAAGTAAATTGGTTGCAAATCAAATGGATAAGGTACACCCAAGAAAATCCGGACTGTATCATGTTTAAGTACAATTTCGAAGATGAATTCAGAGTTCTCAAAGTAGCTGGTACAGCCAAACGAAGACGCACTACCGAACCACAAGAACTGACAAGGAAATACACATCGGGACAGCAGATATCAGCAGCCAAATAGAAAGACCTTGTCAGCTTATGCAGAAGTGGTATCATCCCATCTGAATACCACGATTATTACAAATCATTGCCGTCAAGCTGTAATGTATATGACAAACTAGCTGACACCGATGCTGAAGAGGAACAAGCCGATTCTGATCAAGAATGAGACTAAGAAAATAACAGTGGTGACATTAAATGACTCGTTTAATTAGATTGCATGATTAGTTTAGGAGTTCTTCTATAAATTGTATTAGAACTGTAGGCATTATATTCCTGCATTAAATATAGTGCATAAACATTTGACTGTTATATATTTTGTACTTTGATTTTATAATAATTTTCTTTTTGAGATTTACAGACAGTATTGAATTATTTCAATAGGATTTAGCATATTATCATAATGGTATTTTGAAACCCTTAAGGTATTCCTCAGTTTTCAAAGTGTTCAAAATCATGTTACTACTGTCTAATTCAATTTTCAAAAGAGCTCTTGAAATATTTTTTTAAAACTATTTTATGATATACTAGTAATCATTCATACAGACAGACATCTAATAGTTATTATGGTTGAAATGTAATTTTACTGTGATATATGATTACAGTATTGATGTTTTAGCTTATATAATTGATTTTAATTGCTTTTAGATTCATTAGAAATTATCCTGGAATATTTTGGCATTCTTATGTTGGTTTTCAAAAAATCAATGTTTACTTTAGTAGAATGTTTTAACTGATGAATACTACAATTCGGTCATTATAAAAAAGATATTTCAAATTACTTGTTCATTTGCTGCCATAATGTATGTTTGTTTACTTCTATTTGGTTGATGAAAGAAACATTATTCATATTAATGTTAGGGAGCCAGAAAAGTGTATCCTAACATATTATTAAAATGCCTTGCACACACCGGTTTAATCTTTTAGATAAACAAATCAACAGACAGTCTTATCAGCAGTTACTGTAGCATGGTATTAACATCTGGAAATTATCAATGTAAATATTACGTGTCTACTTAGTGTATAGATAAAAAGTGTTATTAAATCAATATGCTGATTATTAGAAGTCAATTGCATATATAATCATAACATTTATTGTTTTATTTACTTATAAAATAATTTTGGTAACACTACATTATAAAACTTAGTCATAAGATTATTTTTTGTAATTCCTCAAAAAAGATGAAATATTAAGATACGACAGTATGGCACTAACCCCTCGATATGAAACATGCTAAAGCAAATATATACAAAAAGAAAAATAAAGAATCTGTTTCAAAGTCATTTATGAAAGTTAAAATGTTAGACACTCTAACGGAAAGCTATGCTGACTTGATCTGCAATTCTAAACACAAAGAAACACTAATTGAGACGCAACGGAAGCAAAACCTGTCTCAAGGATTAACCAATATCAATGATTCCACCTTTGAATTCATGATTAAAGTTGATGAAAAGAGACTCTAAATTCAAAATGAAAAAATATTTAATTTATATGGTACCAACTTTTTGAGCCATTGTCAGACTGTCCTGTTTGAGGACTCAGGTCTTTTTAACATTTGGAGAAATATATTTCAAACTTTCGATTATTCCGATAATTACTTACATGTTGTTAATGAAACGTCTGAAATGTGTCTGCAAGAACTTTATGAAGATATTATCAAGAGATTTTGTAGAATCGCAAACAATCAATTTAGAAAAGTTATTCTTACTAAAATTTGTAAAACTAAAACCGAACGCATCAGATAAAGAGTTGGTGTAAAAGGAGCTACATGTATTTCATCAGTTTTTAACATGAGGAATATTTATAATGATAAATCAGAGGACAAGCAAAGTACTCACTTAAGATTAAAATCAAGTATATTTGACCAGGGCAAGGTATTTTTCAATGGTTTTATAAAACATGACTTACTGAAACTGTGTAAAGCATATGTTACAGAAGGCTAGGAGTTCTAAGAAATGCAAAGAAAGATGATCGAATTATGCCATTTGTTTTCTAGGCTGGTTTGTTGTTCAGTTTACGGAATATCGTGTTTATTCTGATCCTCTTCAGCAGAGTAAACTGGAAAATGAGGAAGGAGAAGATGGTCATGATGTGACATTTAAAATAGGTGATTCCTGCAAAGCCCCGTGGCGAGATGGAGGCCTTTATGACGGAAAAGTTGTTTTTGAAACAATAACAGTGCATCTTATCAAATGTCTTGTACAAGTTATCCTTACAAGTTTGGTTAAATTCTGTTCAGCAATGAAAGAGGAGTTTCGTAATAATTAATCACAGTATAGCTCCAATGTTCAAGTCTATGTTTTGGATTTGGAAACTCCAAAAACCATAAAGAAAAAAAAAGTGAATGCACATATGCCCGTCCTGTAGATAGTTATCGTCAAAAATCGCTTTATTTCTATAATATTGGTGATATTCTGTATTGAAGAAGTTGCAAATTATTTAAGTCTGAAAATTGTTCCGAAGGTTACAATTATTAACCTGAAGAGGTCTCGCGTAACTATAGGGGACATTGACAAAGATGATGCAGATTATTACACCACTAGTTCAAGCAGAAAGGAGAGAGCTAATATAAAATGAAAAAATATCATTGATGAAAGACTTAGTTAATGCCATCAAGAAATAATATAAAAGTCCAATGTAAAAGGGTTTGCTTTTAGATAACTGTTTTTCACAGGAGTGAAACAAGATATTATAATGGTCATCTATATTGCAAAAGCTATTTTTATGGGTCATATGGATTGTGTAAATTTGGGTCATTTCTTTGCATCCATCATCTGTCAAAATTCACAAAAATATATTTGGTCTTCTCTAAACCTCTTGCCCATTTTGAACCAAACTTGGAATTGCTGATCCCCAAAGACCCACTTAACTTAGTTGATCATAGGATACAACAGAGAATATACCTCTAGATTTTCTTTTTTTTAAACAGTATGTTCAATCAGAAGTAAATGTTGGTGGTACAATCCTTGTGTTGGTGCGTTTGAAAATAGTTTTGGATTTTGAAAACCAAACTTAGATTAATGCAAGACCTTTTTTTAAAGATCTTTCTTTTTAAAACTTCTTGACCAAAATTACTGTAAATTCTTCATCTCTGTGTCATCTGAAAATACTTAGCCCATTTGAGCTGAATTTTCCCTCAGAACTGTATCTACTGATGAAAGAAGGATCTAATACAAAGAGTGTAATTTTAAAACTTTTGGTCAGTTGCTCATTTATCTCATTTACAATTTTGAGAATGTATTTGAATTGAATTGTCCTTGCTGTTATTGTGATGTTCCTTTGTGTTACCCTTAAAACGTTAAGTCCGATTTATACTTTTTCTTGTAAAAAATCTGAGTTACAGATGTTGTTCTTAATAGTTTAATAATTAGATGTTTTATGTGCTATTATTTGCCATTTCCTTCGAATTATATAGGTATTTTTTTGTCAAAAAGTCTTTTCTGTTACTTTTGTGTCCCTCGTGTTATTGACGAGTCCTTCGTGTTACCAACTATATTTCGAGAAATTATAAAAAAATCAAAAAAAATCCAACAATTACCTGAATATAAGTTAGTCCTTAAGGACTATCAATTTGCTTAATTAAAATCATGTAGTATATAGTGAAGATTGATATTCGAAGGGAAACCATTCAGAATTGTGAAACAGAATTTAGCATCGTTTAATTTATTTTTTTTCATAAAAACTTAAATTTTTGCTACCAAAGCTAGTATTTTTTTCTTCTTTTTAAAGTTCTGCAGTGTTTTATAAAAAAAATTATTAAAATGTCTGATTGTTTTTCAAGTTTTTGATAAGATAACAGTAAGGACAGCTGAAAGGCACTTGATGACCTATGTGTATATATATTTCAAATTTTCCAGTTAGTTCTTCTGGATTGATTGTTTTGAGATGTTCCCCGATATAATAGAGAGTTTTACATTTTGAAATAATAATATTTCGTAAATTTCAGTAAAAGTAGATGGCAGATATAGATTTGAAGCTAACGATAGAGAGATACGGTCATTAGATGATGATATGAGAGAACCTTGGCCTGAAGAGGGAGTGAATTGCGATGTTCCTGGCTGTTCAGTGTTTAACAAACACTACTGAAAATACATCAAACACTGGAAAAAAGTGCACAGTGCCACAGTGAAAATTTATTGCTGCAGTAAATGCAAGACAGCAAAGTCAGAGCGATGTCATGACTTAAAAAGAGATTATGTCGAAAGTCATAAAATCACGGGCGTCAACTCATCCCAACATGGCGGATGGAAAAACCGGAAAATTTTATTAGGCCATTTTCTCCATGTTAAAAGTTTATTTTCATATTTGTATTGTGTCAAGAAACATGTTGTTAAGTCAGTTCATTGAAAGGTTGTTTTCCATAACATGGAAATTTGACAAGAAAGAAAATCGAGACACAAAAAAACTCGATGATGATCGTAACTTCATTATTTTATCTGCAATAATGATCGTAACTTTCACTTTTGATGATCGTAACTCATGTGCCAACGAAGCTTGAATTGAGAAATATAATTCGTTACGCATGCAAAAACGGACATGTTATCAGTCAGTCAAAGTAATTATGAGGCATACAAATGTTTATTTTTAATTTTAGATGGAAAAGGGTAACAATATACAAGGCGTCATAATTATTTGAACTAGTTATCAAGTTACGTAAAAGTATAATAATAATAGTTACCACATAACCGTTGATCATTTCAAAGGATTTTTATGGCGGTAAACTGAACTGTTGAAACGACATTTATAGATACATAAGTCTTTTGGTTGAAAAGTATTTCGACAAACATTATTTTCCAATTTACAAAACCAGATATAAAATATTGAAAAGGCGTTTCTTAATTTATTTTGATGAAATAAACACCAAGAGATGCAGAAATATTAAAATGTGTGTGTGTATTCGACCATCCTTATTCTTGGTTTAATGTTTATTTGTTCTCACGAGTAGGCCACAAATGAAATGCATTGTTACGATTTCTCCCTTATATCTACAAAAATAACGCCGTCCAAATTTCTCTCGCCTTCTACTCCACGGCGCTGGTAAGACGATTATAGCAACAATATAATTTCATCAGAATAAGCTATTTTATCGTTTATTTGTTTTTCTTTTATGAAATGCTGTCAGGATATGGTGTCATTTTTTAAAACAACATCTGGTTTTGTTAGAAAATTATGGGAGAGGTGTTTTGGAAATAATATTGAGTCTTGATGGTATGCACAATGTATTGAATGGACAGTCAGCATTCATGGTTACATTTGTTTTAGACACAGCTCAAATGGATATTAATAAAACTGAACCTATAGAGCCTGAATCGGACCACAGGGACTTGCTCCCGGTCAATAAAAAGATCGACTATCCACGTCTAGTGTATATATGTGGATAGTCGATCTTTTTATTGACCGGAAGCAAGCCCCTGTGATCGGACCCCAATATATCTGAAGTATTGGTAAGTACTGTGGATATCTTAGACAATGTAGGAGTTTGAATAGTGAATTCCTCTATCAAAATAGATAAACATCTTATTGAGATCAAATTGTCATTGTCAATTTGATTAGATTTTCGGTTTTAAAACCACAAGCAAATAAAAAGTAACACAAGGCAATGATTACTTGTAATTATAACTCGGAGGTAGTGATAAACTCTTACATATAGACATTAATCTTTATATACAGCAAGATTAGCTTTAAAAAAAAAACTGAAGTCAGCCCCTGGCATTCTTCATGCCAGTGAAAGCAACTGTTTGAAGCATGCTTTAAAGCACATGTACATCAAGAATTGTTATAGATTAAGCAATGTATAAGTATGGTAATTCATGAAATTGATCATATAAAACGAAATCATCAGTGACTGACCATTTATGGGTATGGTATTTCCCGTATACAAAATGTACGCACTCGGCAACGGGATCCTCCCCCTTTTTTTCAAAAGGTTCAGGGTTTTTATCAGTTGCTTTCCTGTCTCG
>MJUT01007177.1:0-18985 GCA_002080005.1 Gigantidas platifrons
TGATGATGAGAAAGTGGGTTAAACACCATAATACCCCTCTTAGTAATGGTATTCTGTCAGATGATGATAAGAAAGTGGGTTAAACACCATAATACCCCTCTTACTAATGGTATTGTGTCAGATGATGATGAGAAAGTGGGTTAAACACCATAATACCCCACTTACTAATGGTATTGTGTCAGATGATGATGAGAAAGTGNGTTAAACACCATAATACCCCTCTTACTAATGGTATTGTGTCAGATGATGATGAGAAAGTGTGTTAAACACCATAATACCCCTCTTACTAATGGTATTGTGTCAGATGATGATGAGAAAGTGTGTTAAACACCATAATACCCCTCTTACTAATGGTATTGTGTCAGATGATGATGAGAAAGTGGGTTAAACACCATAATACCCCTCTTACTAATGGTATTGTGTCAGATGATGATGAGAAAGTGTGTTAAACACCATAATACCCCACTTACTAATGGTATTGTGTCAGATGATGATGAGAAAGGTTTGCAGTGAACATGTCACTTATCACAGTTTTGTTTATTCAGTGATAATGAAGAACTTGAAGAGGAGGCTATGGTTGGTATGGAGGTTGTGAATAGTAATGATGAGGAGGAGGAACTTGATGGTAAACGAGCAGTTACATATCAGGTTAGTTTTAGATTTATACTTAGTTCTGGCATAGGCTGTGTTTGTTTGTTTATTTCTTTACTTCTTTTTTAGGAAATACAGAATATCTGTTAAGTTTTTTAACCGCATCAGTGGTGTAATGGCTAGCATGCTCACCTCGAGAGTGGTAGATCGTGGGTTCAAACCAAAGACAACAAAATTGGCATTTGTTGCTTCTTCACTAAGCATACAGCATTAAGGAGAAAGAGCAAAGACTGGTTGGCTCGGTATCAGAATAATGTGTCCGAGTGGAGCGACATTTCTACCCACGGACTGTTGTTTCAGTGAGCTAGCACTATAAAAATTAAACTCTGCATGTAGGTCTAGTACAAAGCGGACCTCATCATCATCTCATTGAAATTGAACTTGTTCTCGCCATGATACAGTTTAAAAATTGCTGAATTTGCATTAAATAACAATCACTCACTCAATCTTTTCCATTTCATCGTAGTAGAGTCTGTTTATAATGAGTACATGACAATGATTATATTATGGTACACACTGCAGCGATTCCAAAGTTGATTTTGGTTTCCAAGCAAAATTGTAGAATGCAACTAACCATATTCAGGAATAAAGTTTGAAAGTAGCAGGTTTCTTTTTAATGAAAAGGATTTTGAAACTGAAAAATTGTACATTTATTCCTAAAAATGGTAATAAAAAAAAGAAGTTCCTGATTATGCACAGTTGGCAGGACATGAGACCCAACCTATTTATTAAGTATTTCAACATATTATCTGTCCCAACAATGGTTATATCACTGTATATATGAGATATAAAAAATTATAATTCTTTATTTCTTTAGATTGAGAAAAATAAGAATATACAGATTAAAAAGAAGAAAGAGGACAGAAATCCAAGAGTAAAACTGAGGAATAAGTTCAGAAAGGCTAAGATAAGGAGGAGAGGACAGGTACATTATTTTATATAGATAAAGCTTATTGTATTGTATTATAGTGTTATTAACTGGTTGTTTCTGTATTGGCCCTGGTATAGATTCGAGGTCAGCTGTATTGGCCCAAGGCCCGTAGGGACGCGAGCAAATACAGCTGATCAAGAATCTATACGGGGCCAATACAGAAACAACCAGTTAATAACACCTTTATTAAATAATTCTACTTATGTTGTTTATACGACAAATATAAGACCTGCTAAGCTATACTGACATTATCATTTTCACATGGTATTTGAATTCCAGACTCCAGTGTCATTGTGCATGTCTAGATGAAACAGTTAAAAACTTCCAATATGCTTTTAACAGAATTTTATTAACATTTTGTTACTAGTATCTTCAACAATGGGACTGGTGTCAGTGCTTGCAGAGTCTGCGTCTGGTAGATTTGCTGATTTGTCGGACTCTGATTGCTCTTCATAATTTAACTCATCAAATTATAGAAATCCAACTCAAAGCTCCCAATTTCCTTTGCAAATTGATGCAAGATTTGTTTGGCTTCTTCATTTGTGAAACCCACAGGCTCACTGTCAACGACAGCCTTGTCAGATGACATGTTTGTAATAATTACGTCATGAAGAATTGTAGTATGCAAAAGTAATGTCGGAACCGAAGTAAGATTGCAAACCGGAACCTATACAGCTTTTTCAGCCCGGGGCCAATACGGACCAAAGCTGTATTGGCCCGGGCCCGAAAAGCTGTATAGATATTAAGCTGGGCAGAGCTACTGTATGATACAGGCTGATTTAAACGTATTAGGGCTGTTTTAATCATATTATTTAATAAAGATAAGGAGGACAGGTAAAATATGGAGTCACTGAGTCAGTATGACATAATTAGTAGGAGGTTAACCTAATAGTACAATGTAATTAGTTGTATGACAAAATCAGCATATGAATTAAAATCAAACTACTGTGTACGGTACTTTATAATACAAAACTTTGAATAGGAATAAAAATATTAGATCTGTCAATTTGTGAATGCTACATACTTTTATTGTTATGTGAAGATATAAACTAAATATAGATTACAGAAACAGGAAATATCTGACTTTGACACCAAGAAAATTAATTATATTACTTAAAGGCCAATATTAGTAGAATGAATATCCAACCATAACACTAAAACAACATGACACAGAAGACCAATTATATTAAAGGGCAGTAATTTGTTGAAGAATCACCCAATTGTAACACCAAAACATGCATGTCTCCATTTAGATATTTTACTCAATACTTAAATGATGACAATATTACATTGGTTATTCTGGCTTCTAAACTAGAATTGTCTAGCTTCATATAGCAGATAAAAATTATCTTGGTTTTAAAAGAAAATGAAAAAATGTAGTTATGTACTGTGTAAATTTAAATCAATATTAAAATTTTGCTGGTATCTGTTTTCAGGTGAGAGAGGCTCGTACAGAAATGTCACGTTACGGTGGTGAAGCTTCTGGTATTAGAGCAGGAATAAAGAGAAGTGTCAAGATAAAGACATGAACTTAAAATATACTTCTTACTGTACATTAAAAGATGTTTAGTAATTGTTCTTCATATGTAGTCTATTTTTGCCAAGGATAAGCAGCTATATACAACTAGTATTACTGTGAGCAAAGCTCACTAAGATATACCCCCCACTCCCCACATCTGTCCAACCTATTTCCATAATCAAAACCTTACTGATTGTTCTGACCAAAAATGAAAAGAACCCTCCTCTCTGCACCGGTAAGCTGCTGATAAAATTTCAAAACATTCTGAGAAACACTACTCAAGTTATCATACGACATAGGGTAAAAATCCTATTTTCCGTCATATCAAGTCCAATAACTCTGGAACGGCAAAAGTGAAAATCATTGAAAATGAAAGGGATCCTCCTCTCTTCACCAGTAAACAGCTGATAAAATTTTAAAAGATTCTAAGAAACACAACTCAAGTAATTGTACGACATAGGATTTGTCTACAGACGGACATGGTGAAACCAGTATACCCCCTACAACTTCGTTGTGGGGGAGTATAATAATTAAATTCTCCCTTACCATAAAAACTTTATAAGAGATGGGGGGTTATGGTGTTCAACACCACTTTCAACAATATTTAAATTATATCGTGGTTATCAGCTTTTTTGGAGGAGGAAACTGGATTACTTTGAAGAAAAAAAAACCAACCTGCCACAAGTCACAAACTTAATATTAAACATATTATTATATGATTGAACTTTGTCTAGTTTCTAATTGGCTGAAATCAACTTGAAAAGTAATGCGTACGTGCGATGTCAACCTCAAATGAGCTAAAATTAGCTCATAGGTAGTGTGTGGACTGTAATGTCACCCCAATTTGGGCTAAAAATAGAAATATAGATTCCAGAATTCCACGTTCCAATCAAATTTTACGTCTCTCTGCAACATTGGCCAATCAGGGGACGTCTTTCATCCGGGGTTCCTTGACATCATTATCTATCAGAGAATGCTTGTTGACGTCTGTGCATAAAATAAAATAATAAAATGGACAATGAATTGTTGTCTGCACGGTTTGTCACAGTGGACGAGGCTGAATTCAGAAGAATCTTGAAAGAAAAAGATTCCAAAAACACACGTAGAGCAACAAATGTAGCTGTCAAAATATTCCAGACATATTTAAAAGCTAAAAATATGCCGGAAATGTTTTTTCCCATGTATATAATCATATAATAAAACGATCATTGACTTTGGAATAGGTTGCTACTGGGATTTATCAACCCTCAAAAAGCAATATTCACCTCGCCTTCGGCTCAGTGAATATAACTTTTTTCAGGTTGATAAATCCCTGTAGCAACCTATATCAAAGTCAATAATTGTATAATGTTGTATTGAGTAGATCTTGCCATGAGAACCATGTTAGTGGTGATAGGAAGTGATTGCATAGGTAGTTGTAAATCCAACTACCATACCATCACGACCATGACATCCCCCTTTATAAGAGGAGTTAGGCATACAATGCTGGAAATTTCACAAAAAGGTACTTTATTTATCATCTGAAACTAAACTGTAAAGGACAAACGGAAAAGAGGATCTTTATATACCCTGATCTATTAAGGTGGTGGTGCAAAAATAGCCCATGAAGACTATGTGTTTTGTGGAATTAAAACAAAGAAAAATTTCGTAGAGGTCCTCTCATACATCATTTGTACCATGTTAACGATCATTGAGACTTGTAGTTTCAGAGATAAAATGAAAAACCAAAAATACCACACTGTCAGAACAATTCCAAAATCTAATAATAAAAAAATACCACACTGTCAGAACAATTCCAAAATCTAATAGAAAAATACCACACTGTCAGAACAATTCCAAAATCTAGTAGAAACAATTTGAATTTGTAATTTAGGCATCAACGATTTTTCAAGTTTCAGCAGATCAGAAACAAGAATTGCCCATGGCTGCCATGTCTTTTTGACAGATCAAGACGAAATGAAGAATTTATGCTTAGGGCCTCAAATACATTACTTGTTCTGACAAATTGTTTGGAATTGTAGTTTCCTAGATGATTTTGAAAGTTTCAGCCAATAAGCAACTAGAATTGTTCATGATTATAAATGTTTTTGCTGGATCAAACTGAAATGAGGAATCTTTGTAGAGGAGAGCACCTCACTTATATCATTCCAGCAAAGTCTGGTTCAAACTAAAATGAGGAATCTTTGTAGAGGAGAGCACCTCACTTATATCATTCCAGCAAAGTCTGGTTCAAACTGAAATGAGGAATTTTTGTAGAGGAGAGGACATATATCATTCCAGCAAAGTCTGGATCAAACTGAAATGAGGAATCTTTGTAGAGGAGAGGACCTCACATATATCATTCCAGCAAAGTCTGGTTCAAATATGCAGTATTTGAGAGAGGATGATAAAAATGTGAAAAATTTATGGACAGGCAATCAAAAGATCACCAAATGAGCAATTTTTCAGCTATATCATGGTGAGAACAAGTTATATTAAATGAAATGATGATGAGGTCCACATGCTTAATTGGAAACAAAAGTCCGTAGGTAGACCATGTCAATCCACTGATATATTATTCTGATTCTGATTTTGGTTTGATCCGATGGGGCTTGAACCCATGATCTACCACACTCAAAACGAGCATGCTAACCATTACACCACTGATGTGGTTCAAAATTTAGGATATTTGCCCAATTTTGATACCCTTGCATCTTGAAAATGGTAACCACTATTTAAAATCTGATACTAAAGTACACCAAAAGAAGCTCTCACTACAATCAATTCAAAGAAAAAAACCCATCAAAATTGGATGAAAGATAAAATCTATGTACCTTACAAATATGCAGAAATTTCCATTCAGAAAAAATATCAAACTTTGTAGAGGACCATCCAATGAATATTTGATTCCATTTGGCCTAGTAGTTTCAAAGAAGAAGATTAAAACGTAAACGTTTACAGACGATGGACACACAAAGTGATGATAATACCTCAAACGACCCTTTGTGTCAGTTGAGCTAAAATGGGAAACAAATCCTTTATGAACAGTCGGGACAAGTTTCCATAATGATATGCGATTCTTCATGTCATTGTCACCTCATTTTGCCCTAAAAGCATGGTTGTACATTTCATTTTTAGGAAAATTAGGTGATCTTTTGAAATTGACTATTATTAACAGGTCATCCTAACCTAGTTGTGACATAATTTTATCTGTTAAACAAGTTCTGGTCTAAATCTATGTGTGTAACATCTTTAATGTTAAACTGTTTAATTAACACATGTTGATACTGATCATCAGATTGAAGGATATATGATCTTTCAGACAATTCTACAACATGTTTTATCTTGATAGCTTCAACCATTTACTGATACTTATTTGTACTGTTCGTACTTAATCGTAATAACTTCTGTTAAAGTCACAATTTGTTTGTTTAAAAACTTAGCCAATGATGAAATAGTTATCAAGTGAGAAAGTTTGAGACCTCAGTAATCATTAAAATGCTGACATATCTATTTCTTGTCCACAAGTAAGGACCGACCAAGATTCTTTTGTGTTTAAGGTCTGTCAGAAAATTGGTTTGTGTTGTGTGTATCGTTACCTTGGTAACCAGTAGTGTTTACAGTGGAGTTTGAGTGAGGGAGTGATTGTTGTACAATTTTTCAGCTATATCATGGTGAGAACAAGTTGCACTCATTGATTTGTACTATACCAACAGGCTAAAACATTACACTCCTCTCCAACACATTATCCTCTTTCTTCTTGATGCTACATGGTTAGCTCGATCCATTTTCTACCACAATTGAGCCGAGCATGCTAACTATTACACCATCAGTGCATTTTTTTGGAGTTTGATGTTTGTTAGAAGAGTGATTTGTGTTGTGTGGATTGTTACCTTGGTAACAATTAGTGTTTACTGTGTTTTGGAGTTTGAGGTTTTGTAGGAGAGTGGTTTGTGTTGTGTAGATTGTTGCCTTGGTAACCATTGGTGTTTATTGTGTTTTGGAGTTTATTTTGTAAGAAGGGTGGCAAGTCGTGTGGATCGTTGACTTGTTAACCATTAGTGTTTACTTCTTGTTTTCAATACCAGTTCATTGACAGACATAACACTAAACTCAATTTTGTTTTAATATTTATTATGAATGACTCAGATGAAAGATGAAGTAGTCATGATCATTCATTTACTACAATTATATTACATAATTAGTTATATGTTAAATTGTACTGAACATCTTGGTAATTGCTAATAGCCACAGATACTTAAATTTCAATTAAAAAAAATATGTGCCAATGGAATATATTAATACATCTGGTGAAATATTCCCAAATGAAAAGAATTTGATCATGAACAATATTTGACTAGATACTTGCACATATGTTAACAACAACTAGGAAATACAACCCTATACTATGGTAAAGAAGGAAGTTAAAATCATGGCCTGTATATCTCTCATTGTTTATGGTAAATATAATGTTTACCCAGTAATACTAAAAAAAAACTTCCTATATTTGATGAGTAATAATTATCTCAAAAAAAGAAATAAATCATTGACATATTAATAAAAGACTACTGAAGAGATAAAAACATGTTGTCATGTATGAACCACCATTTATACATTAACACTGTGGGGAAGAGATAAAAACATGTTGTCATGTATGAACCACCATTTATACATTAACACTGTGGGGAAGAGATAAAAACATGTTGTCATGTATGAACCACCATTTATACATTAACACTGTGGAGATATTACTGATAATGATGTGTTCATACCACAAAATCTACATGTAAAAACTTAACTTTAAATGAAATAAAATCAATATCAAAATCTACAAACTAAATGCCCTTTTAAAACAGATTCTATAAAACTTATTTCAAAATTACTGTTTGTAAGATCCACCATATTTATTTATCTTTAGTTTACAACCATTGTCTTATGTAAAATACAACTGATATTTAAAATTAAACATGATATATACTGACTTGATACGTTTCATTTGTCTGTTTCTGAATGCTCATCTCATATGTATAATGAATTAATACAACAAAAAATAATAAAGTTTTCATATTCTCACAACCTTGTTTTGTAGCACTTGAATGTTTAGACCTACATGTAGTCTACTTGTAGATCATAAAAATAATGAAAAAACTTATCCCCAAATATATTTGATATATAAAAATGAAAAAGCTGGTGACTTGATTTCAACACATGAATTTGCATTTTTTTGTGAATTATTCCTCTACAATAAACATTTGTCAGGTATAAAAGCATACAATGACACCAAATACTCAATAAGTAAAATGTTACTATGACAACAATACATTGTACTGATATGATGAGCTGCAATTAATATTCTTTGTATTTAAAACACATGGATTTCATGTTTATGTACAAGTTTTCTCATCTTCACCTTGTGACCTAATTCTAAGGTGCACACCTGTATGTTTACTTATTGTTGTTTATTTTATATTGCAGGTAGACAATGTGATAACAATAAATATAATAATACAAACAGCATTCAAAAATGTTACATGTTGATTTAAAAATAGATAAAAATGAAAATAACATTCAGCAATATAAAGAAACATTGACATACAACATAAGACAGAATGTGATAAAATTGATGTCCTGGTCTCTGTTGTCAGTGTAGCAGCCATGTCTGTCTGTCTGTTAACATCCTTTACACTTATACCCTGGTATACAGTTCTGATGACCACAGTTTGGTACAGAGAGAAGTGTTGAACATTGTAATTAAACAACAAGATATTTATAAAACACTATCGAATACTCGATGCTTCTTTATAGTCATTGCCATCTATGGTGAAGAATTCCTCTAACTTCCATTGTAATGTTTCAAACGTTGGCCTTTCCATTTCCTCTTTTCTCCAACATTCTAACATGATTTCATATAAAGTCTGAGGACAACTTGGAGGAGCAGGCATTCTATATCCATGTTCTACTTGATGGAGTACCTCTGCATTTGTCATTCCTAAAAAAAACATTATTACAATTTACAATGAATATGTTTATAATAATTTTATTTTATGTCTAATTTGATAATTTCAATATTTATTGAAAACAATCTTAATCAAAATTAGATGTTTTTTTGTTGTTTTTTTTTGCGATATCCTAACATCTTACAACATATTGTAACGGTTAAGGGTAGGAGATAGGTATGTTAGGAATTTATTGTATGTATGTTGTCTTCAGATCTTTTCATTGTAACCCAAAACATTCTTTTCACATTGTTCGTGACCGTTTTTATGCCGTTTCGTTTTGGGTACAATATACACGTGAATGGAAGTATGGACATTAACTGTGTGAATGAACTATCTCTTTATTGCAGGTATCGCGATCGTGATATTATTATTGTAAACATTGTTATTATTTATGTAAATTTCTCAGGGAATTGATAGGTACAGAGTTCGTTCTCAGTTTGACCAGGGGGGCCCAGAAACCGTGTTCCCATCTTTAGTTGTCCCTTATTATCCATTGTCCCGCTCTATTACCTGTTGTGTTTATTCATGCTAGGTATATATATTGTAACTGGGGTGCTGTTTCCTTCCAGTTAGGTATATTAAAGCTCCATTCCCCGTTTTCCCACTCCCAAACCATGAACGTTGACATGTGTTATCGTAAGCTGCCATATTAATTTCCGGTTTAGCCTGTGCAAGTCTTGGGAACTAATTATGTATGTAACAAATCAGAGAGCTGGACACACCTCTTGTGCCAGTGACACAAATTCTTGGTCACTCTAGCGTATAAATAGCGTAAACGCAGCTGACACAGATTTAAGGTTGTGGACCCGTTGACCAGGGCATTTGTTTTAATATAACCCTATAGATACCAGAGCACATCCAGCCACAACCGATACACATATAATATTATATACCAGTCCAGGATATATAATTTAACCTGAGTACGTACATCCCTTTTTATATTGTTTATGTGATATAAACAACCTGACCTGACCTGAAGTATTCCCATCCCATTTTTACTGTGTCTGTGACCAGCAGTCCATAGGGGGGACCCTGTATATTTTTCTAAGTCGCTCTAAGGGATTACATTATTTATGTTAATAAACTGTATTATTTAAACTGAAACTGCATCAGTTATTGTGGCCAATAGTTAGAATAATCAAACTATAGTTAAGAGTCAAAGTATTTATATAGGACAATTTGGAGCTCAGACAGTATAGCATGATACCAGTACCTATTTAAACCAGCTTATGTCTCTGTCAGTGAACCACGATAACCAATAGCCGGCCAATAAAACACACTTACCAGTAATCATAACCTAACCAAAACCAGCTACCAGAGACTAAGCCTAGTACTTGACTGATATTTGGTGTACAGTCAGACCACATAATTTCGTGGACCCAAGTGCGTGGAATTTCTGTTGTTTTTGCATATGATCACATGATTTCTTATTGCCACGAATATATGTAGTTCTACTGTAATACTCTGGGTTCATAAACCCCAGTTTAACAATATCGTATGAGGACACGTCAGCGTTCATATTTTCAATCGACCAATCAGCAATGATCTTACCAAACGTTGAGGCATTAAAACTAAGCACACACTGAGATCTGTTGTCTAATTGGTCAGTACATTTACCCATATTGCAATGATGAGTGAAAGGTTACCATGCAGGATGATGTTAGAGTATTACCAATTGTTTTTTTCATAAAAATACAAAACACGATCCATTGTTGCTTAGATATAAATTACTTAACTTCTAAACAAATTTGTGTATGACATCTTTTCTAGTGGAGCAGGAACTGCTTACCCTTCTGGAGCACCTGAGTTCACCCCACTTTTTAGTTGGGTTCATGTTACTCAATCTTTAGTTTGATGTCTGTTTTGTAGATCGTTGCTTGTCCCTTTGTAGTTTTTCTTTTGGCCATTGTGTTGTCCGTCTTTCTTTGATGTACACATTCTGATTACCCCTTTGGTATCTTTTGGCCATTGTGTTGTCCGTCTTTCTTTGATGTACACATTCTGATTACCCCTTTGGTATCTTTTGGCCATTGTGTTGTCTGTCTTTCTTTGATGTACACATTCTGATTACCCCTTTGGTATCTTCAAACTCTTCATGTCACTTTCTAAATTCTATTTTTTTCTTCTTTTTTGGCCAAGTAAAACATATGTAATGTCCTGTAAAGTTTGCGGTTGGACAATCATTTCAAAAAATAAACTCACATTCAAAATGGGCATGACAAATTGTCATACCATAATTGACTACAACACTTATCTTGATATGTTGTCATACCATAAGCCACTACAAAACCTACCTGGATATGGTATCCTGCCATATGTGATTATTTCTGTCAGTAAGATACCAAATGACCACACATCAGACTTGATAGTAAATCTGTTATAATTAGCTGCCTCTGGGGCTGTCCATTTTATTGGAAATCTAGCACCAACTCGAGCTTCGTATTCATCTTCCTGATAATAAAGAGGTAGAAATTATCTTATCTGTACAAATTAAATGTTTAAACTGTGCCTTAATTTTCAATTTAAATTGTTCTCAAAAGAGTATTGTCCAATTGATTTCTTAACATCAAACCATGATTATTAAGTTTCCTAATCAAAACAAAAAACCAAAAATAGTAAAAGTCTTCAAACATGGTTTACGAGATTTACTATTTTTGGTGTTTTATTATTATATATTTCTACTATATAAAGTTGCCCATAGTCTTTCCCAGAAACTGTCAGTCAAATGTACTTGAGGTTTATATGTATATTAGTCATGGAAGGTGAATTAGCCCTATTTTGTTTTTGTGTTGGGGCTCCTGAACGTATGTGCTTGGTAGGCCAAACAGGGGTGGGATCTACTATAGATTCTAACATGACGTTTTTCTTCCACTTTGTAGACAAACGAGCGATTTATCGATTAGGTATAATCTCATTAGCACATGCACCGGTGTATAAGACTGACTTTCCCATCGTAAATGTACACATTGATGAAATATCGTCTGCTCGAAATTGGCAGCATAAATTGTGTGCGACATTGTCCACAAACGTAAATATAAATTACCGTCTTCCAATCAAAGTATACTACCATATTTGTACTCTTAGACATATCAGAATCGAAATAATTAATGGAGATTTATTTCTTAGATCTTACAGGTTTGGGAGATTCTTGTAATAATTGGCTGTACTTTCACTTGAGACTGTTTTTTCCATAATTTAAATGTCTCAAATAAGTATTTATAGGATGACAAAATTTTTCTACAACAAGACGATATATGACAACCTTATTATGACAAAAATGTTCTAGTACAGGGATAGAGATTGTTGTCCCTTATTGAAATTTTCATTAATGTCATGATTTTACCATCATAACTATATTAGTGACTATTTTTCTGGCTTCTGTTAACTTGTAACTGTAAAATTATTGCCTGGCGATAAGAAATATTCAAATACAATATATTACAATGAACCTAATCCTAGTGCAAGGGAAAAACATTTCTCCAGTATTTAGTGTTGTATATTTGTGATAGAACAGTGCTTTACATCAAGCAATTGTAAAGTTTATGATGCAGATAAGGGTTAGAGATGGAGAAAACCAAAGTACCCACATAAAACCACCCAACTTAATCAAGTTATAATCTTATAATCTTCCTCACATATGGTACAAAATGAGCACACATCACCTATTTATAAGAGTATGGTTATATTCAAATATCAACTTAGTTATAAATATAAAATAATTTTTACTTTACCTTAATAACTCTAGCTAATCCAAAGTCTGCTATTTTTACAGTGTTGTTATCTCCAACTAATATATTTCTAGCTGCTAAATCTCTGTGGATATAGTTTTGAGATTCTAGATAGGCCATCCCACTAGCTATCTGTGCTGCCATGTCTATTAATTGAGGAAGTTTCAATGTTCTTCCTTTTCCTACAAAATATTTAGTATTTGGATACAAAATTGTTATCATTTTTACTGGTAAAAATCAGCTGATTAAAAGGTAAGCAATAATATCTAAAAATAGACATCACACTTCTTAACAAAACAAGTGTTGGAATAATTTGTTCTATAAATTGAGTGTTTTCTTTTGTTCACTAGTTTCCTATCTCCATGTATGTATAAGGGTTGTAAGTATGAGTGTTTGAATTTCACTAAAATAAGAAACTTTAGATGCCAATAGAACACTGCGAGGTATCATAGACCCAATCAAACTTGCCAGCATTTTGCAATAGTGAGTGAGTCAATGTTGCTTAAATGCCAAGTGAGCAATTGCTTAGGTATATCATGACGATCAAGTTATATGTCAATGATATGATAATGATGATGATGTCTGCTTTGTACTAGACAAACACGCTTAACTGGGATTTTATAATTTAATTCACTGTAATAACAGTTGGCGGGTAGACATGTCGCTCCACTCTGACATATTATGCTGATTCTGAGCCTACCAATCTTTGTTCTTATTACTTAATGCTGCGTGTTCAGTGAAAAAGCAACAAATATCAATTTTTTTTAAGTCATTGGTCTGACCCAACCAGGTTCAAACCCACGATTTACCACACTTGAGGCGAGCACCTTAACTATTACACCATCAGTGTGGTTCAATTTGTTATACAAAGTAATTATCTATATATGATTAGATATTCATCAAACGTTGCTGAAGATGTCATCTGGACACCCTTTGTTTTGTACAGATGGATGGACATATAATGACTGATGAAGTACAAGTGTAAGACAGCAATGATTATCAAGTTATTGGTGTTTGTTTGTTTGCTTGATGGTGTTTAATGCCAATTTCAACAATATATCAGTTATATCGTGGCGGTCAGTTTTATTGGTGGAGGAAACCGGAGGACCATGAGAAAACTACAGACCTGTCGCAAGTCACTGTCAAACTTTATCACATAATGTTGTACACCTCACCCTGATCGAGATTCAAACTCACAACATCAGTGGTGATAGGCACTGATTGCATAGGTAGTTGTAAATCCAACTACCAGTGATTCAGCTAGCGCTCGTCACTTTCGTCATTGACGATTGATTTTCGAAAGTGGCGAGTATTTCCTGTACCCAATTCGCCACTTGAATTTTCAAAAAAATCATAGAAAAATGTTTGTAAAAATCAATTTTTCTTCTTCATTTGCTGATTAAAACTAATTAGTCACTACATTGACAATTTTATGACATGCCAATCAACGGATTATAGAATTTTTGTTTTGATTGCGTAATCTTCGATCTCACCTGGCTTGATTTACCTGGTTAAAGATAATGATCCCAACAAAGAATTCAATCAACGATAATGATTTTTTTTATAGTTATGACATGTACTCAAAATGCCACAGTATGTATTGAAAGTGGACATATTTTTATAATCGTCATTCATTGCACGATTTGGCACAATGTCCGGAATAACGAAAAAAAAATATGTCCGGAATAACGAACTATTGTTGCCACGTTTCATTTATGAAAATGTAAATATCATGTTTATTGAAATCTATCGTATCCATTAATTATTTTGAAAGTGATTCTATCGAAAAGTTATAAATTTTGGTTAAAGAAACTTTAAAATAAAAATGGCACCATCAAAAATGCAATAGGAGTACGCATCCACCAAAGCTACTTTTAAGCAAACAAACTTTTGATGTATTTATTCCCATTTCTGTGACATGAAATCTTAGTTCTCATATTTAATATGTTCATTTATATGCAACGGTTGGTCATGCAATTCGTTGAAATACACTGCACGATGACCCATAAGATTTTTATCGATCTGCATCCGGGTATTAACAATTGCGTTCTATTTATAGAACTATTTACAAACAGACACGTGTCTGCAATGAAAAAATAAATAAATACAGTATTTTATTCCAATTGTTGCAATTTGATTATGAGGTCCGAGAAATAATAATTTATTTTACAACTTTCTCCAGTCCAGTTTTTGATGTTTGTTCTATATTTTTTATTACTAGTTGGACCATTGAGCAAATTGGCAGAGGCATATTTTTTTCTGCTGAAGACTGCAAATATGAGTTATTACAATTGTGGTATTTGACCAAAGCACAGTAACGGTGGGGGAGGGGGTTATTACAATTTGTGTGGTATTTATTAGACCAAAGCACAGTAATATTTCAAAAAAGGGGGGGGTATTACAACTTGTGTGGTATTAGATCAAAAGTAAATTATTATAAATCATTATATTCTTGTCTATTCATATTTAGAAAAAAAAAATCTGCTCCACAAAAGTTACTAATGGTCTCAAAATCCTGGCTGAATCCCTGCAACTACCATATGATCATGGCCAAGACAACCCCTAGCTAAATTAGTGAGAAAAATATATCTTAAATAAGTTAATACATATGTAATATTTTACCTTGTAAATATTCTAACAAACTTCCGTGTCTCATTAATTCTGTCACTATATAAATCGGCTCATCTTGTGTACATACAGCATATAACTGTATTAACTTGAGATGTCTAAGTTTCTTCATTATTTGAGCTTCAGCAAGGAAATCTTTGGCATCCATAGTCCCTGTCATTGAACAAAGTATTAAGATGGTTAAAAAGAGTTTTATAATGGAAATAAATGTCACATCTGTGTAGTGTACAAGAGATTTTCATGTCACATCTGTGTAGTGTACAAGAGATTTTCATGTCACGTGAGTGTAGTGTACAAGAGATTTTCATGTCACATGAGTGTAGTGTACAAGAGATTTTCATGTCACGTGACGTGTGTGTAGTGTACAAGAGATTTTCATGTCACGTGAGTGTAGTGTACAAGAGATTTTCATGTCACGTGACATGTGTGTAGTGTACAAGAGATTTTCCCTCCAATATTGGTATCAAAGCAATCTCCTAAATAATTGTTAACATTGTTCCAGGGGCCGTCATGATCGTATGGTAGTTGGATTTATTGACTACTTGTGCAATCAGTGCCTATCACCACTAATGTTGTGAGTTCGAACCCCACTTAGGTGAGGTGTACTCGATACAACGTTATGTGATAAAGTTTGTCAGTGACTTGCGGCAGGTCAATGGTTTTTTCTCCTCCAATAAAACTAGGGGCTGGGGTATCTGTGTCCAGGACACCTTCTTGTTTTATTTTTATTTAGTATATTTTTTAAACTTTGTGAGTAAAATGTGCTTTCTCTTGATCCAGTTATAAAATATGTACACAAAATAGGTGACAAACACCTACACGTTTTATCAATGTGTTCAATTAACAAACATCGTAGAACATTAATACTATTTATATCTTCTTTGTTTAATTTGTGTGAAGATTGTGACATAATAAGATCTGTAATGTTAAATCAATGTACATGTATCTGCTATCAATATATCTATAATGTAATTTCTATCAGTTTTTTTTTTTGGTTTTGAGTTAATATTCAATAAGACTTAAAGACTTGGTCACACATTTGAATATCATCTTATCTGTAAACAGATGTACATGTATATATAGTATCATTTGAACCACTTTGACACTTTATACCACCTACCTGTACAGCGAGCAGGTGAGAAATAACTATGTGGTCATTATCTGATACAGGTGCTGACGTGATACATGTACATTAATTACAATCCCAAAACATACGTGTACAATGATGACCAATTATTTCTAGTAAAACTAGATACATTGATCCTAAATTATTATATTTTATATAAAAAATACCAATAAATTTTTACTTTTCACATATCGTACAGTAATTATATTATTTCTAGAAAATCCCAAAATTTCACAGGAAACTAACAACAAAATATATGAAAAAAAATATTTTTTTTTACAACAGTTATGTTTGATATAGGGTTGATAATACATACACTTCGACAAAAGCTAAGTGCCACTTAATTTATTTCATAAATATCTAATTTTGAAAATCACCTATTTTAAAATATGATTTCTGTAAAGAATATCTGCGTTTGGGTTGTGAGTTTTTCGCAGAGCGTTTTCATCACTTAATTATGTTTAGACGAAAATTTACTTTAGCATGGAGGTGGCAAGCTGTTGGCATGTCATAGCAATAGAAGGGTGGCAGGACAAATCCTGGTACACCTTTTTGTAATTGATCGTCTTATGCAGCGTTCCAAAGTGACTACAATGGTTGATGAGCATCTACGAGCTGGCAGGCCCGGCAAAACTATACCTAGAGAAGATAGGCTTTTGCTACATCAGCTCGTATTATAGATGAATTGAATTTTGGGGGTAATGTATCTGTAAGGACTGTTAACAGATGGCTCAATGAGCAGTGCCTGCACACAAGGCAACACATAAAACGGCCGTAGCAGACATTATGTCATCGGCGGGCTCGATGGAAATGGTCACATGACCATCTCTCCGTTGGAATATTCGTAATTAAAAAACGAGTACATTGGTCAGATGAAAGTCAATTCTTATTGTTCCCCATAGCTGGTGGAATAGAAATTCTGCATTTCATTACAGGATTGTGATGGGTACAACGTTCGGTGATGACAATGTCTGGGGGTGCTTTTCTTTTAATTGTAGGTTAGACTTGCATGTCTTACAAGGTAAACTCAATGTTACAACAACGTGCTTAACACATACATTGTACACCATTTTGATAGTCATCCATTGGCTGACAGGCAGACCTTATAGACGATAATGCCAGACCACACAGAGCTTGCGTTGTAAGAGAATTCAGGCAGCAAGAGGCATTTGACACATTTCAGTGGCCTTCCATGTCCCCCGATATGAACCTAATCGTGCATGTATGTGACTTTATTGGCCTTAAAGTGAACCAACGTAATCCATAATGTCAAAATATTGCTGAATAACAAATACAATTCTGGAAGAATGGCAGAGATTCCAACAAGAGAGAAGCTTCATAGCCTAATAATATGTGGAATGAATAGGCAAGTACAGAAACTTTGGCATAAACGTGGTGGTTATACTCGCTACTGAATAAATGTGCACGACAAGGCTTCTCCATAGATTTATACATAAAAAATTATGACTCGTAGACTGTCGTTTTCTTAAATTGCTGAAAAACGATATCAAATAAAACTTTTTTAAATGTCTGTGTTATGTCCCCTTTTTCCACTCATAATAACCATCAATTTGATTTCCTAATCAGCTTCAAATACGACACAAATTGTAGCATGTGATCTAATTAATAATGAAATATTACCAAAAAAGCATTTCAGGTTCAACTTCTTTCATCCTTAAAATAAGATAAAAGCAATTTAAAAAAAATATACTGGGTGGCATTTAACTTTTATCGAAGTGAATATATATAATATCTACCCAATATCAAACATGACCGTTGTAAATTTATTTATTTTTCATTAAGCCTAAGAGACAAATTTGACTAAAGATACATTAGGTATATAAAATAAATTTTCTTGTAAAAATATATTTTGTCACTATATATAAAATATACTGAAGCCTGCCCTGAAGAGTATCACTGGAAATATACAACAATAAAATCTATGTAAATAATACCTGTTTTTAATGTTTTAATGGCTACAGGTGTTGTATTGTTCCACAATCCTTCCCACACTTCTCCAAACTGACCATGACCAATTTTGCGCAAAAGTTTAAGAGAAGATTTAGGAATTTCCCATTGGTCTTTTGTATTATATGATAAACCTACGGTCTGTGGCTTCTCAACCTGCAAAACAAAACAAATAATGTACAGGTTTTATAAACAACACACTAATTACTGTATATAAACCACTAATAAAACAAGATTGAAAGTTGTTTAGCCATTGCCTACTAGCTTTTAAGCAATGGCTTAACAACTTTGAAACAGATTACTATTTTATTTTTGTTCAGCCACTGTGTTATTATGGGTTTAACAAAACCTTCAACAGTATTTCAGCTACATTGTGACATTCAGGTTTATAGGTACACCAAACTGGAGTACCTATATACCAGGGCTTTCAATAGAAGCTGGTAGCCGGCGATTTTC
>MJUT01007177.1:37464-53475 GCA_002080005.1 Gigantidas platifrons
GGAGATGTATTACTGTACTCCAACTGGGATATACATGTATGGAAAGTCCCATGGAAGAGAGCAGTTGTATTACTGTACTCCAACTGGGATATACATGTATGGAAAGCCCCATGGAAGAGAGAGGTTGTATTACTGTACTCCAACTGGGATATACATGTATGGAAAGTCCCATGGAAGGGAGATGTTGTATTACTGTACTCCAACTGGGATATACATGTATGGAAAGCCCAATGGAAGAGAGATGTTGTATTACTGTACTCCAACTGGGATATACATGTATGGAAAGTCCCATGGAAGGGAGAGGTTGTACTACTGTACTCCCACTGGAATATACATGTATGGAAAGTCCCATGGAAGAGAGAGGTTGTATTACTGTACTCCAACTGGGATATACATGTATGGAAAGTCCCATGGAAGGGAGAGGTTGCATTACTGTACTCCAACTGGGATATACATGTATGGAAAGCCCCATGGAAGAGAGAAGTTGTAATACTGTACTACAACTGGGATATACATGTATGGAAAGTCCCATGGAAGGGAGAGGCTGTACTGCTGTACTCCCACTGGGATATACATGAATGGAAAGCCCCATGGATGAGAGAGGTTGTATTACTGTACTCCAACTGGAATATACATGTATGGAAAGCTCCGTGGAAGAGAGAGGTTGTATTACTGTACTCCAACTGGGATATACATGTATGGAAAGCTCCGTGGAAGAGAGAGGTTATATTACTGTACTCCAACTGGGATATACATGTATGGAAAGTCCCATGGAAGAGAGAGGATGTACTGCTGTACTCCCACTGGGATATACATGTATGGAAAGTCCCATGGAAGAGAGAGGATGTACTGCTGTACTCTCACTAAGATATACATTGTACATGTATGGAAAGTCCCATGGAAGAGATAGGTTGTATTGCTGTACTCCCACTGGGATATACATGCATGGATAGTCCCATGGAAGAGATAGGTTGTACTGCTGTACTCCAACTGGGATATACATGTATGGAAAGCCCCATGGAAGAGAGAGGTTGTATTACTGTACTACAACTGGGATATACATGTATGGAAAGTCCCATGGAAGAGAGAGGATGTACTGCTGTACTCTCACTGGGATATACATGTATGGAAAGTCCCATGGAAGAGATAGGTTGTATTGCTGTACTCCAACTGGGATATACATGTATGGAAAGTCCCATGGAAGAGATAGGTTGTACTGCTGTACTCCAACTGGGATATACATGTATGGAAAGTCCCATGGAAGAGATAGGTTGTACTGCTGTACTCCAACTGGGATATACATGTATGGAAAGTCCCATGGAAGAGAGGATGTACTGCTGTACTCCAACTGGGATATACATGTATGGAAAGTCCCATGGAAGAAATAGGTTGTACTGCTGTACTCCCACTGGGATATATCGATATACATGTATGGAAAGTCCCATGAAAGAGAGATGTTGTATTGCTGTACTCCCACTGGGACATACATGTATGAAAAGCCCCATGGAAGGGAGAGGTTGTACATGTGTTGTACTCCCACAGGGACATACATGTATGAAAAGCCCCATGGAAGGGAGAGGTTGTACATGTGTTGTTGTACTCCCACTGGGACATACATGTATGGAAAGCCCCATGGAAGGGAGAGGTTGTACATGTGTTGTTGTACTCCCACTGGGACATGTACATGTATCAGCCTTTGTCTTCATTTTTTCACCTACATGTTTTTGTACTTGTCGAAAGCAAAATTTAGGACAAATTTTCTATTTATTCAAACACTCTCATAATTTTGACTTGTTCGAATCCAGTTTTACTTGTCCCTGGCTTCAGGCAAGTGGGTTAGCATGAAGACTGATGTATGGAAAGTCCCATGGAGAGGAGAGGATATGTTGCTGTACTCCCACTGGGATATTCTGCTACATATTTGGAAAGTTCTTGTCATTTCAAATGTATTTACATGATTTTGTACCATTGACTTTCTTCAGGGTGTAAATTACATAAATTAGTATGCTATCGTTAATATACCATATGTATCAGGGTTCTCAAAAAGTTTTTAGGTAGATGGAGAATTTTTGGAAGTAGGTCGAGACTGGACATGCCACCGGTACATGCATGTCCCCGAGCACCGTAGGTGTGAGCGGGGGTGAGTCCGAGGGGGGGGGGAGGGGGGTCCAAAAAGTTTTGAAATTCTAGATGGCAGGAGATGCAATCTGGGCATATATTTGAGGAAAATGAAGCTATTAATTGGTCTCAAAAATGAAGGTTTTTGAGGGTGAATTTTTGTTCCTCTCAAAGAAAAATTGAAGAAATCTAAGCTGCATCATGGTTTTTTATTCATTACCGGAAATCAGTAACTTCTAATACATTTCAATTTCGAGATGACTCCGAATCAAAATCCGCGATCAACAAAACGTTTTGCGGTCATAGGTTACTCTGGTTCAAAAAGATCAAGAGGGATCTGTGGTTTTCTAACGCGGAATGAAATTATAACAGAGAACGAGAAAAAAGTAAATAGCTTGATAACATTTCAGTTTTACCTACTATTTTTATTTTTGACAAATTTGTAGACGGCGCTCAACCAGAAGTAGCCGACGAAATCGCCGGCACATTTTGAGAACCCTGTGTATACTTTGTTTGAACAACATTGTATAAGATACCTTAGCTTGTTGATTGTCAAACAGTGCTTTAAATTATTTGGCTAATCTTATTAGATTAGTTGTAGTTTTGTAATGATAGATAACACAAAATTTTAGTTCTTTTCAACAAAATTTAGGTAATAATTTAAGCAATACCTGTGTACATGGTTTCCTTAAGTTGACACAAAGACCGTCTGCTTCTGTGGAGTAATGATCTACTAATTCAGATAAAGTCCTAAATGTTACTCTTCTGGCTATAAAGAATCCTCCCTCATCAAGCTGTCTTATTCTGTAATGTTTCACTGTATCACCATCCCTCACTGAAACATATTGAAAATTTTCAAAATCCTCCTCCTTCATCACGATCATTATGAATAATTCTTAAAATACAATAAATATCAAAATGTCTCCTACGTTTTGATATCATTGGGAGGAGATGTAAAAATAAATGTCAATAAAATAATATCAAAATGGCCACAGTTCAGCCATCTAGAATTTTGTTTTTTAATTGCATACATCATCTATTCTTTATGAAGTTCTTCACTTAAAAACATAAGCTCATAATTAATCTCAAATAACTTTCCCAGTTACATGTGGTCTTACATAAAACTAAAAAAGGTAGACTAAAATTTCATCAAAATCAAACTAGAGGCTCAGTGAGCTGAGCCTGTGTCGCTCACCTTTCATTCTGCTTTGAGGAAACTTGATATGGCCAAGCAGTTTCAAAGGAGAAGATTTTTTAGAAATCAACCAATCAGAAACAAGAATTGCATGTGGTGGCCATGCTTGCTAACCGATCGGGACGAAATGAGCAATCTTTATAGAGGACATTCCATAGATGCTTCCTACCAAATTTCGGTTCACTAGCTATATAGGCCAAGCAGTTTCAGAGGAGAAGATTTTTTTAAATCGGCCAATCAGAAACAAGAACTGCCTGTGGCGGCAATGCTTGGTAATGGATCATAACAAAATGTGAACTCTTTAGAGTGAACCTTCTATAGATGCTTCCTACCAAATTTCAGTTCATTTGGCTAAGGGTTTTCAGAGGAGAAGATTAAAATGTGAAAAGTAAACAGATGACTGACGACAGACGACGGACACCAAGTGATGGCAAAATCTCATACTGCCTTTGGCAAGGTTTGCTAAAAAAAATAGTGTGGTCTAGTACAAAGCAGACATCATCATCATCTCCTCGAATAGAACATGTTGAAAAACAGTTGAATATTGTTCTTGTAACTTGAAATACTCTGCAGCAGGACTTCAGTATTATTACATAATTTTAAAGAGATTTTACCAAACTCAGCTGACTATTGCATTGCATAAGTACATGTTATGAGATACAAATGTACCTGCAGTCCTGCACATGTACATGATGTAGATGATAAAAAGCTTACCTGATAGTGAGTAATCGTTCCTTCTACTTTCACTATCTCTGATTAAAAATGCACCATGTTCATTTTCTGACAAAAGTAGCTTCTTTTCTGCTTCAACACGTTTAATTTTACCAAAATACCATCTGCAAAATAAAATCAAAATTTATCAAGAAAAAGAAGAATTATAAATAACATCTAAGCTAACTAATACAGTATATGGGGGGGGGGGGAAATGAGGCGACCTTTAACGAAATGTTAGTTTGCTCAAACCAGACCCATAGACGTAGGTAGGGAAATTATTTCTTTCTGTGAAAATGTTTTCAAAATTAGAATAAGATACCTTATTGCTATGGAACTTAGAAATATCAAATATAATAATTAAGAATACTGTACATTTGTTTTGGGGAAAAAATTAGAGTACAAAATAAACAAAGTAGCAAAATATCTTACAAAAGAGCAGAAATATTATTTTTATTAAAACCAAGCTGTGTTAAAACAACTTGACATAATGATTAACAGTGGTGCTTTATATCAATCAACAAACATCTTTGATCTCCTTCATTATTTTAAGAAATAACATTGCTGGCTTTTTTATGAAAAGAGTTAATTTTGTAAGAAAAATGTTCAGCTCAAGACACACTCTCAATAATGTTTAACTACAGTAGTGCACATGTACAATGTAAATGTACCATTCAAAATTATAATATTCATACATTATTTATTATTTTCTGACTAAATTATATCAATATATTATGGATGAAGAGACACGGGGCAAATAGACCCTGATATACTGGTACATGTACTAAGATAGTAGACTTTCCTTTATCACAATACAAGTTTTTCACGTACAATTCTGGCAAGGTGGGATTGACTTTTACCAATATAACTTGACCACCAAGACATGAAATAATACTTGACAAATCAAACAATTGCAACAGTAGACCATATATATTATACATTTTTTTTGTGTATCTCTGAAAAATGTAATGTTCTAGATGGGATTCAACCCTGGGACCTCTTGCATTGCAAGCCACCTCTCTACTAACTGAGTTAAAAGAGATCTCCACTAAGCAGAGTGTTGTAATGAACATACATATGTACTTCTGTTCCTATAACCTTAGGTAGACAGGCTTGGACTTATGGTGTTTAATGCCCTTTCAACACTATTTCTGTTATATCTTAACGGGTCAGTTTTATTGGTATCAAGTCGATCCGACCCCAAACCAGTTCGACCCCAAGTCGACTCGACCCAAGTTGTGCAGGTCCCAAGTCGATTCGGCCCTACTATAAATATTACGTTATAAACTAGCAAACCTAAACGTCAAACAAATACAATGTATATTTGTCACATAGAGTTTTTGTTTTGAAAGGGTGTTCCCAGTGTTCATTCCAGGCCGCGCCCTTGCGCCATGGGCGCTATTTTTTATGTCAGGGTGCATAAAAAACCTGACAAGTGCGCCTGTCGGGCGCGCTGAAAACCCGCCAACCGGAATGTTTATAAAACGTAAATCGAGCGTGGCCGGATTTTAATCAGAGCCGTTCCCGTTATCGGTTTAAATGTTATTAGTGATAAACATGGCTGAGAAACAAAAACAAAGGTCATTGCTTAACTTCTTTTAAAAACGGCACAAAAACAATGGCGAAGCCGGTGTTAATGAAGCTGATAGTGGGGCACTCAATAAAAATCCACTGCCGGACGATTCGGAAGTCGGGAATCGGGAGGAACCAACTCAAACTGAAATGAAAAGTAGAAAATTTCAGGACAGAACGAGAGACTTTCCGTGGCTTATTTATGACTCTAATAAAAATGTAATGAAATGTAATGTCTGCATAAAAGCGAAAAAGCAGAATGTCCTTACTGAAGGAACAAACAATTTCAGGACAAGTACTTTAACTAGGCATGCCCAAAGTGATGATCATCAGCTGTCGGTCACACACAAGGTTGCTGATTTAATTGAAGTTGTTTCAAAGGCTGCCCTTTCAGATAATGAGTCTGCAATTATTGTTCTTCATCTTAAGCTGGACTGCTAGAAATGACCCACCATTTTTTCAAAATGACCCCCTTATTTTAAGCCAAAGGGGCCCATGACCCCTTCATGTCAAATTCTGGAATGAACACTGGTTCCGAATGATAAGTGGGAGATAACTAATTTCCCGCGCTTAGAGAAGTCCGCCATGTTTCGTTATGTGTGACAGGTGAAAATCAATCTAATTAAAGCGCAATCTTTAATTGCTCCCGGTTTTGCTATGTGCGACATAATCGGGAGCAAACAAAGATCAAATTTTAATTACATTGGGTGAAAATTGAAACCAGTTGTCCACTCCAGGAAGTAGCAACAGTAATTATTTTACAACTGCCTGGTGTCACAATTAATCATAAACGTGGATTACATAATGAAAGCCTTTAATTGAGAAATGATCAACTGGAAATTGCTGTCAAAACAGATACATGTAATCTTGTTACAGACATGAATAAAAAACATTTTGAAATGATAAACACTTGTGAATTTCAATTCAAAAGTATTTAATTTCAAATGGGGCCGAATCGACTTTTAATTTAGGGCCGGATCGACTTGGGCTGGAACGACTTGGGTCGAAATGACTTGAATTCAGTTTTATTGATGGAGGAAGCCAGGGTACCCGGAGAAAACCACCGACCAGTCGCAAGTCACAAAGAGACTTTATCACATAATAATGTATCGAGTATACCTCAGGCTCACCATGAGCAGGGTTTGAAGTCACTTTAGACCTTTGATAATTACAGTTGAGATGCAAATTTATTAGAATAGGCTAGCAAAAATACTTACGGTTCAGATTCCAAGCTCTTTAATTTTGCCACATAGTTCGATGGTATATAACCTTCTTTCTTTGACAACCTCGATCTTGCATACCACCAATCTCCTTGTGTGTCATTTAAAATTTCTAAATGTTCACCCTTCTTGAAGCTTAAATCCTCTGCAGTTCTAGCATCATAATCATACAATGAAACAAAGATTTTAACACTACTGCTAGCTGCTTCACTTGATGCGGGTTCAGCAGGTTGAGATGAAACGACAGAAACGACCGGGCTCGCCGGTTGTGGAGTTGTTGTTATTGTTATCTGATTAGGAGAGACAACGGCACCATTGGGCTCTGATGTTTTTTGTAGTTGTGTAGCTCCGGAGGCTGGGGATGATGAGTTGTTGAGATTAGAATTGTCCGGACACAAACAATTTCCCATTTTACTATGTTATGAGGCAAATATATAACATTGAAATGATGTTCATTCTTTCATATTAATCACATTCTGTTTAAAATTATCAATTCCATTTGATTACTTCCGGAAAAGATTGGAAGGATCGGATCGATGAGCCATTGATGATGAGCAGCCTAATCACGTACCATCAATAATATACTTCCGCGTATTTAGAAATTATAAAAATGTTAGTGTGAGTTTTTAAAAGTAGATCATGTTGCGAATGCTTAGTACTAAATTCTAAGCTTTAGAAAACTGAAAACATAAATACATTTATATCGTTTTATTTCATTTGACAAAACGCGAATTAATCTGTGATAGAACTAATTTTAACAGGTACCCGTTGAAAGTGATATAGAAGCGAGTATATGATTGGACAAGTGTTAAGAATTTTCTCCAATCAAAATTTATGTTTCATCATTTTTTTAATGACTAATTGTAAAGTGCTAAAATAAATCATTCCATTCCGTTAAATGCAAAACGAGGAATTCATGAAGGATAAAATTATATAAATTGTTAAGATTTGTTGAAAGCCGTTATGTAGCTTGATATTTGTAATGCAGCCGACTTGTAGAATTATATTGAAAATGAATAAATGTACTAACGTCAACAAGTTCTTATTTTACCTTTTCTTCATCTGATATGTCCATCCTTCATAGGATAACCATGTAAGCCATGTCTGCTAAATCACCGTCACCATAATCTTGTTACCACATATCACGACCATGCCATCACTATGCCATTTAAGTTGATACGTATACCATCACCAATAATTATACACACAGAGTAAACTGTCACCGCATGCATTTTATATAATACATTGTCAATATAGTATTAGTTTAAACATATTTTATTTATTAATAAATATACATATAGTACAATAACATAAATTGCAATATGATACAATACAAATAATTAAAGGGATTCGAAAATAAGCTTAGAACAATTTATATTAATTCGTTTCCCTGGTATATCTTTTTACACTAATCAAACTGGTCTCGAAGTTCTTCTATCTAAATTGGAAATTTCACATTTATATCTATTCAGAATAACATTATTCCTTATAATTTAAAATTTGATATTGTATAAACTTCAGTATAGTATTCATTACTATAACATCTGGAAAACTAGCGTACGTTATGATACCGCTCAGTAATTTAAAAAAGAAAACAAAATCAATGTTCAATGTTGCGACCTCACTATCACTGTGTAGCATCACCACCAGATATAGGTACCTCGTGAAGTCAGGTAAGGTCAAATTCTTTCTTATTTTCATTATATTCTACGTTTTGCTGACAAGTAAAGTTTTGTGATATTGATTCCTAATAATGTAGCTACTATTTAAGGCTGATTATGATCCATAATTGGCTTTCTCTCTCTTCAAATCGTCAGAATCGGACCGGGTGGTACCTGTTCAAAGAAGCATGTGACGAGTTCAAAGTTGTAAAAAACACGTTTATCCTTCAACTATTCATTTGATGTTTTTGTAGAACAAAGTTTTATCATATTAATCTTGAACAACACTGTATTTCGAAATAAACCGGTGTATCAGGCTAGAACGTCCGACCGCCAGATTGTCCGCACGGACATAATTGCCTAGGCAGCATCATCCGGACCGGACGATTCAGCCTAGGCAATCTATTCCGAGCCTAGGCAATTTTGGCCGGCCTTTGTTTCATGGATCAAAAGAGTTCAGATGCAAATTAGGGTTAAATTTCCTTACAATCGCCACAAGACACAATATTAGGTGAACACTTCTTAAAGGATATAGTATATATTGAACGAATCTGTTAAGTAAATTATTTGGCAAACATGGAAGAGAGCGTTTATAACGCACTTCTGAAGTATGCAATAGACAAAGAATATCAAGATCATTCACAATTTTCTTCATTTATCGGAATATTCAATAATGACATGAATGACTTGTGATTTGTCAGAATTAATAATAATTAGTACTAGTTTACATATTAAATTAGTAATAATTAGTACTAGTTTACATATTAACTGGGCAATTGCCAATGGAAGCAATAAACATAATTAAAAATGTCGAGAAAATTCAGTAGTCAAATACACGGACCATATTGCCTGGACCCGGACTATTCCACCTAGTCTCAAATGTCCGTCCGGACGATTCAACTTAGGCAATATGGTCCAGTCGGACAATCTGGCGGGCCGGACAATATTGCCTGCTACACCGGTATTGTTTTCACAGAGAAATTCATGTAAATAAAGCGACATCGCTGTACGGCAAATAGCAAAGTATCTATTCCCCGTACAGTAAATAACTATTCGCCGTACAATTTATCCGCTTGATTTACATGAATTTCTCTGTGAAAATAATAGTTTATTTCGAAATACAGTGTTGTTCAAGCTTAAATATTATAAAACTTTGTTCTACAAAACCGTCAAATGAATAATTGAAGGATAAACATGTTTTTTACAACTTTGAACTCGTCACATGCTTCTTTGAACAGGTACCACCCGGTACAATTCTGACGATTTGAAGAAAGAGAAAGCCAATTATGGATCATAATCAGCCTTAAATAGTAACTACATTATTAGGAATCAATATCACAAAACTTTACTTGTCAGCAAAACGTAGAATATAATGAAAATAAGAAGACTTTGACCTTACCTGACTTCACGTTTGTTTTTCCACCCGCTTCGAGGGTACCTATATCCGGTGGTGATGCTACACAGTGACTATTGCAATTCCAGTTCATTTGGTGTTCTGAATCATTCTTACGTAGATATTGTAGTAGATCGTAGGGTGATGGGTGCTGAGGAGTACCGAACAGCACCCATGATGCACCACTACGGTACCAGATGCCATAGAATACAGACGACATAGTTATACTCACGCTGAAAGTTACTCACCAAGAGACTAGCAGCATTACTAACAGATTGGTAAGTAGTGCCAATTTGTTACATTGGCGCTGCGACTTACAACGTACTTCGTAGGGGATATTTTTAGGGGAATTGTTTTGTAAAGCGGTTTCTTCTTGAAACCACAACTCCGCCATCTTGAGTTTTGACTGCAACAGGTCTTGGCACTTTAAGGGGAAATTGGCCTGGGTTGACGCTTGGGTTTTAGTATTTTTTTGTATTTTTTGCCCGTGGCAAGGGGAGAACTCCCTGCCGACCCACGTGCTTTCCCAAATTCGCGCCCGGAAACAGCCCGTTTCTGGGAACCAGGTGTATTAAAATATAATCATAATTTCCTGTGTTTATTAAAATAGTTTTCACTGCCCATCAGTGAAAAATAATTTCAAAATATTGTTTAATTAAGGGGGAGATGTCGCGAGTTTTTATCCACTTCTGTCCCATTGAGGAGCTGATGACACTACCGGGAGTGGGGGCAAAGGTAGCTGAAAAGATCCTGGACATTAGGGAGGCAAATGGGAATTTGCAGTTGGATGATTTACGGCAGGTGCCGTATCTCAAGTTGACCTCACAGTTATTAAGATGTTTGGATTTTTCCCCGTTGCAGGAGGGGGAGGGGTTAGGGGACATGAGAGAATCCCTAAATGATAGGCATAAGGAGAGTGTCAGGAGTGTCGACCAGTTGTTAGAGGAGTGGGAAGGGGCAGGTCCAGGTCACCCATAGGGATTGGGGAAGGATTGGGGACAACAAGCCCGGGGCCCACCAACAACAGAAAAGCCCTATCAGATTAAGCAGGAAGGAGAGTGGTGGCAAAGAACACAGTCACCCAACAGATTTGAGGACGACTACGCCGAGCTGGATTCAGCTTTTATGGAGAAGCAGGCTCCAGAGAGTGAGGACCGGGGATATTTTGAGGGTCTTGGGGGAAATCTGGGTGAATCAGCCCCGGGACAATCAAAGTCGCCATCAGTGAGAAGAGCGCGTCGCGATGATTTTGAGTTGGATTCTGGCCGCGAGGAAAGGGAACGGGCGAATGTGCATGATCCCCAAAATAGGACCGCAGGCATGGGGTATGCATCCCCCAGGGGACAAGGTCCCCTTCATCGTAGGGCCCCATCTAGGCAGAGGGGGAATGAGACGCATGACTATAATATACATGCACGGACCGGGCATGCAGGCCCGTACCCCGGCCTATAGGGAGCACTATTGGCAGGATAGGGGGTCGTCAGTCCCCTCCGAGGACCACCGAAGGGGGGTGGAATAGAGACCAAAGTACCCCCTAACTAGGGAGATTAGGGATAGAGCAAGGTATACCCCGGGAAGAGAGCAGGATATCCCTAGTGGCCTCAGAAGAAGAGAGGAGGGAGAAAGGGGACAAGCACGTCCGAGAGGAGGAGACTTTGAGGGCCCAAGGGGGAGAAATCCATATACCCCCCTGATATCAGAGAGTGGGTGTAGGCCCAAGTACACCACGGGTAGATAACCCGACACCCCGAGAGGTTACGGCAGGAGGAAAGAGTTTGAGGGGGAAAGAGTCCAGAGGGGGAGGGGCAAAAGTGTAAATTTGCCCAAGTCCCTAAAGTTCGACGGGAAGTCCAACTGGAAGGCGTTCTATGCCAAATTCTCCCGGTATGCAGAGGTCAGCGAGTGGTCAGAAGGGGAATGTAGGGACCAGTTGTGCTGGTGCCTTGATGGGAAGGCCAGCGAGTACTATGCCCTGATGGTCGAAAGGAATCACGACATGGCCTATAGGGACTTAATAGGTAAATTAGAAAAACGGTTTGGGTTCAGGGAACTCCCAGAGACTGCACAGGTACAATTCAGTAATGCACGTCAGACTCAGGAGGAGCTCCTGGAGGACTGGGCGGACCGGGTGTTGTCATTGGCCACTAGGGCTTTTCGGGAGTTGCCCGAGACCCATATAGCAGTAGTAAGGTTCTGTCAGGGGGCCGCCGATAAGGAAACCGGAAGCTATGCTTCCGATATCCGGCCCTCAACCATGGATGATGCTATTGATAAGATGCGATGGCATCAGCACAACCATCAGGCTATCTATGGGCGCCCTCCTCGCAAAGAGGTGAAGCAAGTGTCCCCAGGGCACTACAACGGTAGGGTAGACAGTGGGGAAGCTAAGGTTTGTGTTGTGGGGGCCAACAGGGGAGAGGAGTTAAGTCTGAGGAGAGGGGTGGGGGAGATCAAGTCCGGCCTTGCCGCACTCTCGGCTCAAATGGCGGTAATGATGGAGGAGTTTAAGAGAAGTGCTAGTGGGTATAGGACGCCACCCTGGAGTCCGTCCCCCAGAAGGGACGACAAACGGGGATGTTGCCATTGCGGGGAAATGGGACATTTCAAAAGGGAGTGCCCAAAATACTTGGGATCGCCCAGGGTGGAAAAAAGGGTGTCTTTCCAGGAAAATAAGGGGGCTTTAAACTACAAGGGGGCAACTCACGAGGCCTGAGCCCGCCCCGTAGTAGCAATGTACAAGGTCTCGAGGGATCGGTGGACGGCGAAGAGGTAACTAAAGTAGTGGCACCTCCCATCTTGAAAAGGGGAGGGAAAAGGGAGCCAGGGGACAGTCCCCTTGGGGGAACTGAGACGTTGGGAAGCCCGCCAATTAAACCCCCTCCGGGTACTAGGAGTCCGGAGGGAGGGGGCGGGGATCGGAGTCCTGAGGTTCATCCAGACACAGGGGTGAAAATCGCAAGGGTGGCCAGCTTGGAAAGGCTCAGCTGGGGGGTCGGTTCGTCGAGTGGAGCGTCTGCAGCGGAGGGGGGAGGTACTCTAGGGGGACCCCCAATCTTTGAGGGGGCGGCAAGATCTTATCTAGGATATGGGTCCTCAGGTGAGGAGTCCTCCGAGGAGGGGGAAGTCATCCTAGTGGGCACGGACATGGAAGAGTCCATGGGGGAAGAGCTGGCCCAGGGACAAGAAGAGACCTCAGATAGAGTGCAGGGGTCAGACGAGATCGATTCGGAGGGGGAGGAAGTAAATAGAGTGGTATTACCTCCCATATTGAAAAGAGTGAGGGAGGAGGAACAGAGGGACAGTCCCCTTCGGGTTATTGGGGAGTGGGGAAGCCATGCAGAAGGCCGGGTGAAGGGCACCGGCCCGGCAGTGAAACCCCCTCCGGGTACCAGGAGTCTGGAGGGGGGAGGCGGGGAGAAAGATGCTGGTCGGAACCCAGAGTTTCATCCAGGAACGGGGATGAGCATCCCCCAAGTGACCAAGCGGGAAGACAGGCCCAGCTGTGGGGAAGGAACTCTGAGGGGACCTCCAGTCGTCAGGGAGTCAGTACGGTTCCATTTGGGGATATGGGTCCTCAGGTGAGGAAGGAGAAGGCACCCCAGTGGGCACAGAGATGGAGGTATCTATGGGGGAAGAACCGGTACAGGGACAGGAAGAGACCTCAATTGGAGTGCAAAGCCCAGACGATGAGGGTGGGGCGGTCCTAGAGGAACCTGAAAGCAAGGGGGAAGGGTGTCAGAAACCCCTGATGGTTGACCAAGCCCTTTTCAAAAGGGGATTGATGTCAGACGGGGAGATGGACCTTGTTGGGGGAAATAAACCCATAGAGGTACCAGACCCAGAGGACAGTTCAACGATGGAAGAGTCAGTGGTCACATTCTCCGGACAAAGGCGCAAGGAACCCCTGGTGGGAGACTTGGTCTCGTCGCCGGAGAGTGTGGGGTCAAGTATGAAAAAAAGAGAGGGCGCAGTTCTTGGCATGGATATATGTCGCCTCGAGAGAGATGGGGCCAGGGAAAATGCAGGATCCGGAACGGGGAACACCAGGCCCCTGGTGGGGTGCGGGACCCAGTCACCGGAGAGTGTTGGGTTGAGCGTCGGAGAAATAGAAGACCGGGTTCCTTGCCGAGATGCGTATCCTTTCGAGGGAAACTGGATTCGGGAAAATACAGGGTCTGGGGTAGAGGGCACACTAGTTTGGACAGGGAACCAGACTCCCCTTATGGTGAACCGGACCCCTTCCCTTGGAAATGAGAAAGTGTACGACAGGGATGCAGGGGACGCGAGTCCTTTAAGTGATCTGCACCAACTGGGGAAAGCAGTAGGGTCACGTGTGGCTGAGGTGGGAAATGGGGCACACCATGAGTCTGCTGGTGAGGGCTGTGACACTCTTGTTGAGAGCACAGATCCGGACCCTTTTGATCTGTCAAGGGACCAAGTCCATTCAGAGGGAGAGGAAGTGAAACATGAAGATTTGGAGGAGGAGCTCCCAGCGGAAAGGAAATTGACAGGGGACAGTGTGGTTATTGTAGAGAAGGGGGAACGGTGCCAGTCACGGGAGACGCTCCCAGCCGAAAGAGGGTCGACGGGGGCTGGGCTTGGGAGGTCTGTGTCGGTTAGTGTTACTGATGGTACTGATCAGTCCATCGCTGAGGACGTTGGGATGTCGGGATGCCGACCATCCAAGGGGTGCTCCGTGTGCGGAGGAGACAACTGCAAAGGGACAGGGTCTTACTGTTGGGACTCAAGGGGTGTCTCAGCAGTGAACGAGCATTATTAAATATTGAATGAATGGGAGCAGGTGGGCTGGGGAAGAGGGTCAACGTGGCTTTTGTATTGCACCTGTTGGTGTAGGGGGTAAACAAGTTAATGGCTGTAGCCAGTCTTCATCCCTTGGGGGAAATGGCCCGTTGGCTCCTCTTGTTGGTCACTTGTTGACCTTTTGACCGGAGGGCTCCTCCGGCCTCCTGGCGTGTGGCTACTGCTTGGTCATGGGGACCGGAGGTAGTGTGGCACCTCCGGTTAGAATGTTGGCATGGGCCCCGTCTGGGCAGTTTGAGAGTAAAATGTGTTGTCATGATTTGTCCAAACTGAAGCATTGTTAAAGGGGTTATAGAGATCTGTGTAATGTAAGCTCAGGTGTGTTATAGAAGCATGAGTCAAGGTGTGTGCTTGACTAAGTCTGGGAGCACCCGCTACGGGGAAAACACTGTCTTACGGGATCAAAGGGTTCTTGGACACTAATATTTAATTGTGGCTGGTTAGAATGGCAAAGTAACTGTCTGCTTTGTAGGTGCCGGGGTACAGCGTCATCGTGGGTGTAACATACATAATTTACTAGCCCTATGCCTCCTAGAAGCGATGTGTCAGCTATATCTGAAGCGATAGGTCTTGTGGAGGCATCACCAGTCTCTTGTGAGCCCTAAGTTGGCCTTTGGATTTATCATTATATCCCGGACGACCACTTGTTTTGGTATGTTTCTGGTCATGACCATACCCTGCTGGTCAGCATCCTATCCTTCAATCCATCCTAGAGTGACCCTTGGTATCCTGATTAACACTAGTTTTGGAGGATCTCCCAGTTTAGCTGCAGTCCAGGGTCCTTTAAGATAAAACGGGGAGGAGTGTAGTAGATCGTATGGTGATGGGTGCTGAGGAGTACTGAACAGCACCCATGATGCACCACTACGGTACCAGACGCCATAGAATACAGACGACATAGTTATACTCACGCTGAAAGTTAATCACCAAGAGACTAGCAGCATTACTAACAGATTGGTAAGTAGTGCCAATTTGTTACAATATTTTAACAGGTACTTATATTCCATTGAATTTGAAAACCGTGCACAGATAAGCTAGATTTGCTTCATACCTTCAGGCTTCTACACCTAGAAACTGACAGAAGTCAGGGATGATTTCAATTCTCCCATTGTGAATTTCCATTAATATGTAGCAAGAAGAGTTAGAAGATACCAAAGGGGTAATCAGATTCTAGATATCGAAGAGCAGACGACATAATGGCCAAAAGATACAAAAGGGGTAATCAGAATCCGTATATCTGAGAAGAACAGACGACATAATGGCCAAAAGATACAAAAGGGGTAATCAGAATCTGGATATCGAAGAACAGACGACATAATG
>MJUT01007195.1:18591-35625 GCA_002080005.1 Gigantidas platifrons
CCTCCCTCCCCCCCTTTGCATATTCCTGACTTAATTCTAAAATTATACATTTTAGTACCTTTTTCATATGAGTTATTTCCCTTACGACTGGTAGAATGGTACTTGGTCTAGCAAGAACAATGGAAAGGACAACACATTTCAGTTTAATGTTCTCATAACTTGAACCTTGTAAAAAATAGCTGGTCGCAAGGCAAACCATCCAGCTCGCCTGTGCAATCTATAGTTACATGTGAATGTCATAACCCTGTGCTTAGTGTTTAATTTGGTTAAGAACAATACTTCAGTTTAGCCAAAAGAAAACCATTTAATGGTATTCAAAATGGACATATAAATGTAATAGTAAAACAGGTCTTAACAAAAATGTCGAAGTCATTGAGGCAGAAATAGTAGGTCATGGTGACCTATATTTGTGTGCAGTGTTTTTAACTGTCCATGACAAACTCACATGTGAAGTTTCATCAACCTGGGCCAAGTAGTTTGTCTACATTGGACCTTAACGCAAACCTTAACGCAAAAATGTCGAAGTCATTCAGGCAGAAATAGTAGGTCACAGTGACCTATTTTTGTGTGCGGTGTTTTTAACTATCCACGACAAACTCACATGTGAGGTTTCATCAACCTCGGCCAAGTAGTTTGTCTACATTGGACCTAAACGCAAACATTAACGCAAAAATGTCGAAGACATTCAGGCAGAAATAGTAGGTCACAGTGACCTATTTTTATGTGCGATGTTTTTAACTGTCCATGGCAAACTCACATGTGAAGTTTCATCAACCTGGACCAAGTAATTTGTCTACATTGGAACTTAACGCAAAGGTTAACACAAAAATGTCGTAGTCATTCAGGCAGAAATAGTAGGTCATGGTGACCTATATTTGTGTGTGATGTTTTTAACTGTCCATGACAAACTCACATGTGAAGTTTCATCACCCTGGACCAAGTAATTTGTCTACATTGGACCTAAACGCAAACGTTAACGCAAAAATGTCGAAGTCATTCAGGCAGAAATAGTAGGTCACGGTGACCTATATTTGTGTGCTGTGTTTTTAGCTGTCCACGATAAACTCACATGTGAAGTTTCATCAACCTGGGTCAAGTAGTTTGTCTACATTGGACCTAAACGCAAACGTCATTCAGGCAGAAATAGTAGGTCACGGTGACCTATATTTGTGTGCAGTGTTTTTAACTGTCCATGACAAACTCGCATGTGAAGTTTCATCAACCTGGACCAAGTAATTTGTCTACATTGGACCTTAACGCAAACCTTAATGCAAAAATGTCGAAGTCATTCAGGCAGAAATAGTAGGTCACGGTGACCTATATTTGTGTGCAATGTTTTTAACTGTCCATGACAAACTCACATGTGAAGTTTCATCAACCTGGACCAAGTAATTTGTCTACATTGGACCTTAACACAAAGGTTAGCGCAAAAATGTCGTAGTCATTCAGGCAGAAATAGTAGGTCATGGTGACCTATATTTGTGTGCGATGTTTTTAACTGTTCACGACAAACCCACATGTGAAGTTTCATCAACTTCGGCCAAGTAGTTTGTCTACATTGGACCTAAACGCAACGTTAACGCAAAAATGTTGAAGTCATTCAGGCAGAAATAGTAGGTCATGGTGACCTATATTTGTGTGTGATGTTTTTAACTGTCCATGACAAACTCACATGTGAAGTTTCATCAAGCTGGACCAAGTAGTTTGTCTACATTGGACCTAAACGCAAACGTTAACACAAAAATGTCGATGTAATTCAGGCAGAAATAGTAGGTCACGGTTACCTATATTTGTGTGCTGTGTTTTTAGCTGTCCACGACAAACTCACATGTGAAGTTTCATCAACCTGGGTCAAGTAGTTTGTCTACATTGGACCTAAACGCAAACGTTGACGCAAAAATGTTGAAGTCATTCAGGCAGAAATAGTAGGTCACAGTGACCTATATTTGTGTGCTGTGTTTTTAGCTGTCCACGACAAACTAACATGTGAAGTTTCATCAACCTGGGTCAAGTAGTTTGTCTACATTGGACCTAGACGCAAACGTTGATGCAAAAATGTCGAAGTTATTCAGGCAGAAATAGTAGGTAACAGTGACCTATATTTGTGTGCGGCATTTTTAGCTGTCCACGACAAACTCACATGTGAAGTTTCATCAACCTGGACCAAGTAGTTTGTCTACATTGGACCTAAACGCAAACGTTAACATTGGACTCCGACGACGATGCACAGGTGACGACATAAGCTCTTCTGTACTTCGTACAGGCGAGCTAAAAATCAGAGGAAAATTTTCATAGCAACTAGAAAATTCACAAGTTGTTACAACATTACAATTTTGTACAAATTATTTGGAAAAAATAAATACATGGAAGGGGACCTATATTCCCACCTTTAAAGGAAATAACTCCTGTTAATCATACAATATTTATTAATATTCCTATATGATCTTGTATTCAAACTTTGTCCTGCAGTGATGGCCATAAAAAAACCAGACAATCCAAGGAACATTCTAACCAAGTGTGATTTCAACTTGTATAATAGTTTCAGACAAGAATCATTTTTTTAATATTTTTCTGACACAGAGAACAGACCTTTTGTGCCTGTTCCAATTTGTTTTATTCTTTTATTTATTTATGGTTTGTGATCGTTTGAACCAGTTTAACACTGTCACTTTTCATGCCTGTCTCAAATAGGGATATGGATTTACCTCGGCATATGTCATGGTCTTTTTTGTGTTTATAGACTTGAAGTAAGAGGTAGTTGTTTGTTTTGTTGACATTGGTTGAATCATTGACAATCACTGTTTAAACTTACTTTATTTTCATAATTTTGTAGAGCACTATTCAAGAAAAATCTGTCCTGGTTTCATTTCAATGGTTTAGTGGTGTCAGGGAATATTTTAAAATACTTTTACCAAATATTTGACATAATTCAATATCCTATAAAAATTCCAGACTGTTAATTTAATATATAATTAACATAGGCTTCCATTTTGGGTCCTCGTGAAAATATTTCCACAGGGATTCCCCTTTAATGTACTAAACATTGCTAAAATTAAAATCCAGATGATTGTAAAGACACAATTTATGATTTTTTAATTTAAGATATCTAGGACCTCCTCATTTTAAAATATTTATAATGTACATACAATTTAGGTTTCAATCACTTTCATCAATAAATAGAATAGAAACTGTATTTTATCCCTTTGTTCTATTTGTAGAAGCATCGGCCATGCTGCTTGGTTGGAGGAATCATTAGATATATAGTTTAGCTGTTTACACTCCATACCTTGATTACTTTAGAGAAATCCCAGAAATCTGTCTGTTCTGCAGAGTTGCTACAACATATGACAAAAGCTGAGGATGTACCAAATCCAAGAAAAAACCTGTACAAAGTAAATGATAAGATATCATGAACATAATACAGAGATAAAATATGAATGAAATAAATTATTATTTTCTAGACTGCAATTTAAAACTGAGTTGTTGTTTTTTTCACAAATTTAAATAAAAATAAAGTGATTTCTTGAGTAAAATTCCATTTTTTATATTCAAAATTTATGGGGGTGTGGTGTTTAACACCACTTTCACTAATATTTCAGTTATATCGTGGCAGTTAGTTTTATTGGTGGAGAAAACCGTAGTACCCGGAGAAAACTGCTGAACTGTCGCAAGTCACTGACAAACATTTAAGGAATATTTGAAATTGTTGAACAGGTTATACGATATAACCTGGTTTGGGTCAGTTTACTCTTAATAAACCGTGAAGCAAATATTCTTTATAATTAAATTTTTACAACAAAATTTAATGATTCCTCGATTTTAATTACGATTATTTCATGTGACTATTTGAATTTGTCGTTGGCGGATGAACACATTGGTGATGTCACAATACCAAACCAGGTTATCGAGTATAACCAAAATTTTCTTCAGGTGGATTAGCCAATCAGATTGAATTTTTATCACATAATGTTGTGTCAAGTACACCCTGCATGAGAAGGATTCAAACTCATAATGTTAGTTACTTGCACCAGGAGAAAACCAACGACCTGTCGCAAGTCACTCACAAACTTTATCACATAATGTTGTATCAAGTACACACTGCATGAGCGGGATTCAAACTCATTATGTCAGTGGTGATAAGCACTGATTGCACTTACAGGTAGTTGTAAATCCAATTACTATATGATCACGACAGCTCCTCCAATATTTGGAGTTTAAAGTGGATATTAAAAGTTAAATTGCATGCTCAATATTTTAAAATACTGACGTATAGTAAAAACAGATAAAAGTGTATCTTTATTAGACTCCATGTTCATATGTCAGCTCTAATTTTGATTTCAATTTTATTTGGTTAAATAAATTGCTATTTAAAGTGTAATTTAAAAATGATTACTAGTTAATGGGAGGTAACTCTAATTTCAATTCTCCTCTTTTTTTTTTTTTTTAATTTCTGACCAGAAATTCAGAAACAAAATATCATACACTGAAGATGCCATAGCAAGTTGTTACATACAGAACTACATTTTGTGTAGTAAACATTCTTTTGTGTGTAAGTGTTCAAAGCATTTGTGGTTAAACAATCAACCATTGTCATTGAAGCATTTAAAAAAAAATACAGATACAAATGAGAATTTAAAAAATGTGTGGAGGAAATTAATCAATAAACGTTATGTTCTGAAGACACATAAGTGAACAAGAATGAAAGAGAATACAAACTTTGTAGAAGGATTTAACAGATTAGGTTGTGTGTAAATACCATTGAATGTTACCTTCATGAATATGCAGGTAGTCCTGTTCATTTGATAGTGTTGATTTTGGCCTTGATGAATCAATGTGGCTCACTGGTCTCCATGGTATCTGCGGTGCTAGTAGATAGGTATCCCTTACTGTTGATGTGGTTCACTGGTCTCCTCTATGGTCTCTACGGTGCTAGTAGATTGATCTCCCTTACTGTTGATGTGGCTCACTGGTCTCCTACATGGTATCTACGGTGCTGGTAGATTGGTCTCTTTTACAGTTGATGTGGCTCACTGGTCTCCTCCATGGTATCTGCAGTGCTAGTAGATTGGTCTCCATGCTGTTAATGCGGCTCACTGGACTCCTCCATGGTCTCTATGGTGCTAGTAGATTGGTCTCCTTTACAGTTGATGTGGCTCACTGGTCTCCTCCATGGTATCTGCAGTGCTAGCAGATTGGTCTCCCTTACAGTTGATGTGGCTCACTGTTCTCCTCCATGGTATCTACTGTGCTAGTAGATAGGTCTCCCTTACAGTTGATGTGGCTCACTGGTCTCCTCCATGATATCTGCAGTGCTAGTAAATTGGTGTCCCTTACAGTTGATGTGGCTCACTGGTCTCCTCCATGATATCTGTGGAGCTAGTAGATTGGTCTACCTTACAGTTGATGTGGCTCACTGGTCTCCTCCATGATATCTGCACTACTAGTAGATTGGTCTCCCTTACAGTTGATGTGGTTCACTGGTCTCCTTCATGATATCTGTGGTGCTAGTAGATTGGTCTCCCTTATAGTTGATGTGGCTCACTGGTCTCCTCCATGATATCTGCATTGCTAGTAGATTGGTCTCCCTTATGGGTGATGTGGTTCACTGGTCTCCATGGTATCTGCAGTGCTAGTAGACTGGTCTCCCTTACAGTTGATGTGGCTCACTGGTCTCCTCCATGATATCTGCGGTGCTAGTAGATTGGTCTCCATGCCATTGATGTGACTCACTGGTCTCCTCCATGGTCTCTACGGTGCTAGTAGATTGGTCTCCTTTACAGTTGATGTGGCTCACTGGTCTCCTCCATGGTATCTGCAGTACTAGCAGATTGGTCTCCCTTACAGTTGTGGTTCACTGGTCTCCTCCATGGTATCTGTGGTGCTAGTAGATTGGTCTCCCTTACAGTTGATGTGGCTCACTGGTCTCCTCCATGATATCTGCGGTGCTAGTAGATTGGTGTCTCCTTACAGTTGATGTGGCTCACTGGTCTCCTCCATGATATCTGTGGTGCTAGTAGATTGGTCTCCCTTACAGTTGATGTGGCTCACTGGTCTCCTCCATGGTATCTACGGCGCTAGTAGATTGGTCTCCCTTACTGTTGATGTGGCTCACTGGTTTCCTCCATGGTATCTAGTGTTAGTAGATAGGTCTGCCTTGGTGTTGATTTGGCTCACTGGTCTCCTCCATGATATCTGCGGTGCTAGTAGATTGGTCTCCATGCTATTGATGTGGCTCACTGGTCTCCTCCATGGCCTCTACAGTGCTAGTAGATTGGTCTCCTTTACAGTTAATGTGGCTCACTGGTCTTCTCCATGGTATCTGCAGTGCTAGCAGATTGGTCTCCCTTACAGTTGATGTGGTTCACTGGTCTCCTCCATGGTATCTGTGATGCTAGTAGATTGGTCTCCCTTACAGTTGATGTGGCTCACTGGTCTCCTCCATGATATCTGTGGTGCTAGTAGATTGGTCTCCCTTACAGTTGATGTGGCTCACTGGTCTCCTCCATGATATATGCGGTGCTAGTAGATTGGTCTCCCTTACAGTTGATGTGGCTCACTGGTCTCCTCCATGGTATCTACGGTGCTAGTAGATTGGTCTCCCTTACTGTTGATGTGGCTCACTGGTTTCCTCCGTGGTATCTAGTGTTAGTAAATAGGTCTGCCTTGGTGTTGATTTGGCTCACTGGTCTCCTCCATGATATCTGTGGTGCTAGTAGATTGGTCTCCATGCTGTTGATGTGGCTCACTGGTCTCCTCCATGGTCTCTATGGTGCTAGTAGATTGGTCTCCTTTACAGTTGATGTGGCTCACTGGTCTCCTCCATGGTATCTGCAGTGCTAGCAGATTGGTCTCCCTTACAGTTGATGTGGTTCACTGGTCTCCTCCATGGTATATGTGGTGCTAGTAGATTGGTCTTCCTTACAGTTGATGTGGCTCACTGGTCTCCTCCATAATATCTGTGGTGCTAGTAGATTGGTGTCTCCTTACAGTTGATGTGGCTCACTTGTCTCCTCCATGATATATGTGGTGCTAGTAGATTGGTCTCCCTTACAGTTGATGTGGCTCACTGGTCTCCTCCATGATATCTGTGGTGCTAGTAGATTGGTCTCCCTTACAGTTGATGTGACTCACTGGTCTCCTCCATGGTATCTATGGTGCTAGTAGATTGGTCTCCCTTACTGTTGATGTGGCTCACTGGTTTCCTCCATGGTATCTACAGTGTTAGTAGATAGGTCTGCCTTGGTGTTGATTTGGCTCACTGGTCTCCTCCATAGTATCTACAGTGCTAGTAGATAGGTTTTCCTTACAGTTGATGTGGCTCAATGGTCTCATCCATGATATCTGTGGTGCTAGTAGATTGGTCTCCCTTACAGTTGATATGGCTCACTGGTCTCCTCCATGATATCTGCAGTGCTAGTAGATATGTCTCCCTTGCTGTTGATGTGGCTCACTGGTCTCCTCCATGGTATCTACAGTGCTAGTAGATAGGTCTTCCTTGCAGTTGATGTGGCTTCTCCATGATATCTGCAGTGCTAGTAGATATGTCTCCCTTGCTGTTGATGTGGCTCACTGGTCTCCTCCATGGTATCTACAGTGCTAGTAGATTGGTCTTCCTTACTGTTGATGTGGCTCACTGGTCTCCTCCATGGTATCTGTGGTGCTAGTATATATGTCTCCCTTGCTGTTGACGTGGCTCACTGGTCTCCTCCATATGGTATCTAGTGTTAGTAGATTGGTCTCCCTTACTGTTGATGTGGCTCACTGGTCTCCTCCATGGTATCTGCGGTGCTAGTAGATAGGTCTTCCTTACTGTTGATGTGGCTCACTGGTCTCCTCCATGGTATCTACAGTGCTAGTAGATAGGTCTCCTTTGGTGTTGATATGGCTCAATGGCCTCCTCCATGGTATCTACAGTGCTAGTAGATAGGTCTCCCTTACAGTTGATATGGCTCACTGGTCTCCTCCATGGTATCTACAGTGCTAGTAGATAGGTCTTCCTTACTGTTGATGTGGCTCACTGGTCTCCTCTATGGTATCTGCGGTGCTAGTAGATTGGTCTCCCTTGGTGCTGACTACAATGAAAAGTGTAAAAATAACAATTTTCCTGTTTACATCATGAATGTGTGCTCTAAAGAAATAAGTACAACTGCCTGCAAAAATCTGTCAATTTCATAGCACAGATGAAAAATGAAAATAACAAACTAACTAGGATTACATCATTGTAGATGGATCTCATTTCTTTTTAATTTGAATGAGATATTTTTTTTGTTGCATGAGTATTATGAGTGAGTTATCTCCCTTCTTGAGTGGAAGCTGGGACCCATAAAACTAGCTTAGACCCGTCACTGTTTATTGAACTAATCCAGGAGAGTGAGTGATCAAGCATATGTGTGTTAGAGTGCTAACAACAGTAGTTGAAACTGTTTGACTGATTATTGACTGATTGACTAATGGCAACTTATTTGACTGATTGCATGTGTCATTGACGAATACTATTTGTCATTACCTCGATAACGGTCAGTCAGTAGATCAGTTCATTAATGATGTGCTACATATGACGGATTCGTTTATTTAAAATTTTAACATGAAACACAGCAAATTATAAAACAGTTTAATTTTTTAACATAATTTTCAGATAACTTTTTTGTGCATTTTGTTAAATTCTTCAGTGTTTACTTGCTTTGATTCTGACAATTAATTATCAGTTAAACTGTTGACTTTTTAAAACATTTATCTTACTGAAATTCCAAGATAGTATTGTTAATGAATATAAATTGAGTCTGGTCTTTCTGAATTTACGATTATAATTAGTTACTGGTATAAATCACAGCGGTCAAATTAAAATCTAAACGAAATAGTTCTCAAATAAATTCATAATTTGCAAAATATTATAAATCTTTAGGATATTCATACTTGTTTGTCTATATAATCCAAATTATTTTCCAATATTTACATTTGTTGATGGAGTAATATTTATAATTGTGTGATTGATTGTTGTTTATTGCTATATGAATAACTTTTCAGTTATAAAATGGTGAGAATAAGTTACATAGAATGAAATAATGATGGTTATGTCTGCTTTGTACAAGACCTACATTGTACACGTTTCATTGGATCTTTAAAGTGCTAGTTCACTGAAACAACAGTCTACAGGTAGACATGTCACTACACTCTGACACATTATCCCAATTCTGAGCCAACTAGCCTATATAAATGCTCTTATTCCTTAAAGCTGTGTGCTAAGCGGAAAAGCAACAAATACCAAGTTTATACTGACGAGAAAAAGACTTTGAAAAAAAGCTAAGAAAATTTAATTCACAGATTGTTGAGACTTTCATAGAAAAACATTGGAAATTTTACTCATCTTAGATATATTCTATGTAATTTTTGGAACAAGAAATACCCAGTAAAACTGATATTTTTTTCCCAAAATAATCAATTGATGTTTGTATGATATCCAATATTTATAATGTATGTTACTCGCAGCTGCAGTATATTAAGTTTTAAAAAATTGAACCCACAGATTGTTCAAGTTTTTGTAGAAAAACATCGTAAATTTTACTCATCTTAGATATTTGATGTGATTTTTAGAACAAGAAATACCCAGTAACAGATATTTTTTCCAAAATAAGCAATTTATGATTTTATGATATCCAATATTGATAATGCATGTATTCACAGCTGCAATATAAGATTCGAACAAATAATTTACAGATTTTGAATTTTTATCAATAACATTGGATATTTTACTCATCTTAGATGTTCTATGTACTTTTTGGAGCAAGATATGTCCAGTAACATTGATATTTTTCACTGATATTTAGATATAACCTAGAAGCTGAAAAATGTAGAACAGCAATAAAACCAATCTTGCTTTAATGTGTGTCTAAGGGTAGCATTTGATTATTTACATCCATATCCTTTCTAACTAGAGTTTTCTTTTATTGTTCAAATACTTCTTAGAAAAATGTGTTATCTTTCTTTGTTAAATATGTTTTCAGGAAAACCCCCATCAGATAACATAAAATGAATTTGCAAAATGAGGAATTTATATAGAGGACCTCACATACATTATTTGTCTCAACTAAAAAATTACTTTGAACTATTTGTAGTTTACATAAAAATATCTAAAAAAATTCACTTACCATGTTCTTCTTTTTCACCATAGACATCTTCCCCTCTCCCCCTCCCCCCAGTGACCCAAATGTAGCTCCTGACACTTAGGTCTTTTATCCCCTTCGTCGAACTAAGCCATCATGGTAGTTCAACTCAGGGGATCACGACACCCCAAATATAGGACCCAAATGTAGCTGCAGACATTTGTTCCTACCCACCGTCCCCTAGTACACAGATAGTACCAAGGGACGTGGCCCCCAAATGAACTCCTGTCATTTGGATATTGCCTAAATGCACTCGGACATGGACATTTAGGCATAGGGGGGACGTTGATAGATGTGAACCCCAAACACACCAGGCTTAACTTTCTATGCTTAAGTTTGTCCAAGTCCAAATAGTTCCACCTACCTCAGGTTGTCCTCTGAATAGAGATGGTTGCATCAAAACAGGTTACAACTCTCCTTGGCTACAGGAAGAAGTTATCCTCGGAACATGTCCTCTGATGAAAATAGGTGGTTGCATCAGAACAAGCCGGGCAATTGTCAGATCTGCTATGACCTTTCAGTACAAAAAATGTATAGATACTTGCAGGAATATTTTAATGTTGTTGAAAGTTTCTGCTTTTTCAGTAAATGTGAATCTGTACAATTTCTTATACAGACAAACCTGCTTTAGTGACCACCTCTATTAAGCAATAACTTGTATCATGTGACCTTAATTTTTATTCACCTTTCCTTGTTTCGAGTCTCGTGGTGTTTAAATTTTTAAATGTTCTCGTCCTGAATATAGCTGAAAAATTGCTCGCTGGATGTTAAACACCAATCAATCAATCATTAATTTGTATTTCCCTTCACAGTGCATTTCATATCAATTAAACCTGTATTAAGTGACCACCTGTCTTATGTGACCATATTTCACTGTTCCCTTGGAAAGTCACATCAGAGAGGTTTGACTGTAATTTATATTGGTTTATCTACTGGTTATCTAGTTACCAATAGGCAATAGTCATTGAATGCCAATCCTTCCTTATTGTACCCATCACAAACCAGGAGATATAATTTCCTTCAGCTGCCCATTTGTTTTTTGCACTTTGTAGTTTTAGATTTGTATGTTATGGTTATTTATAAACAACCATTAGTGTTTGATGTGGTTTTATGTTGTCAAAGTTACTAATATGGTCAACAATTTCCACTTTATTTTCAATATATCATGAAATTAAAATAAAAAACAACAAAAATACATCTTCAACTATTATATAAATGTATTCTAATTTTATTAATCTACACATTATTCAATACATTATCTACATCTATAAACAACATTCAATCAATAATTCATAAGTCAAATAAGTCAAAACACAAATATCATCCAAGTTTTACATCAAATAAACTGCTTAGATTTTGTTGCTTTCAAATTCCTTCAGATTATCCCTATTTTACTTTGCATTCTTCCAAGCAACAAAAGGTTATCTTCCATACTTTAGGAAACAAATGATACTGGCAGTCTTCCAGAATATCTTCCAGGATATCAGTTTTCTCTACAAAACAAAACAATAGTATATTTATGGTTATCTAACATCCTTTTATGTACAATATATTGTAAACTGGAAGCAGTAGATTTGTGTTAAAACATGACTAAGAAAAATTATTACATTCAGTTTTACATAAATTTCAGTTGTAACCCATAAAAGTAGGGTTTGGGATTGCGGTGGTAAATGCCACTTTCAACAATATTTCAGTTATATCATGGTTAGGAAACATGAGTACCCGATAAAACCACCGACCTATCCGACCTATCGCAAGTCACTGTCAAACTTTATCACAAAAAGTTGTATTGAGTGCACCTCAAGATTCGAACTCGCAACTTCAGTGGTTATAGGCACTGATAGCACAGGTAGTTGAAAATCCAACTACCATATCAACACAACCATGACCACCCCAAATTAAAGTAGGACTTCAAATTAAAAAAATGAGTGTTGATAGAGGAATCTGTTGACATACTATTCTTTGGGCCCCTATTAGACCACTTTCCGAAATAAAATGAATTTTTTATGGCCCAGCAATAGCCTATTAATATAAACACTCCACAAAAATTGCATTAAAATTGGATGAAAAAGAAAAACTTTAAAATATTGGAAATTGGCACATTTCTTTGTCTTGTGTGCCCTGTGTTGCCAGTTTCTCTGGATTGTCCATTTTTGATTGGCCCTTCAGTATTCTCTATCATTTATTTGGCCTCTTTCGATCAAATTATCTAAAATCCATTAAAGTTATCTCTATAAATCCATAGACATACTACTGAAAGCTCTCAACACAATCCATTCAACAACAAAAAAAACCCATCAAAATTGGATAAAAAAATATAAAATTTATACACATATCAAATATGCAAAATTTCAGAATTTGGACCCCTTTTTCCAATGAAATAGCAAAAAAGTATTTAAAGATGAACACTTTGCAAAAACCTCCATTAAAATTGAATGAAAATTTGAAAATTTCAATTTTTTTTAAATTCTCTCATTCATATATCATCCCTCGAGCCTATCGGCTCTCGGGCTAATATCATGACCTCTGGCTGATGAAGGGTATGATATGAAAAATGCCATGTAATAATCTATATTTCTCATAGCCTTTATCAGCCGGTAGGCTCAAGGGATGATATATGAACGAGGGCTGAAAAAGGGTATGATACGAAAAAGGACATGTTGTGATCTGTTCATCATATACTTCAATAAAGGAAATAACTGATTTGTACCAAAATGTTTAGTCATTTTTGGCTAGAATTAAATACATACAAAAAAGATAGTTATAGAACAAGAAATGTAATGTTTTAATATACAAATCCAATAAATGAAGTTTTTGTTAGCACTTTCAATATCATAAGAGAGAAAAAAAAACAGTTAATAATTTCCTCTGCAAATATTCAACAAAACCGTTTAAGCATGAAACAATTTTTCTGGAAATTCACAAAGTGAACTTACGAACATTGACGGAAAGGCATGTAATAACATTCTGGAAGCAGTTAATAAACTTGCTTTATCAGCCCGCTTGGGCCATTCTTGTGAAACTGGGTGAAATAAACATGATTCCTCTTAGTATTCTAAACAAAGCTCAAAGTTTTATTACAGGGTAAAATTTTAGCTAGATATTATCTATAAGTATATGATAAATACCCATATATATGGACACACCCTTTTTAATAACTTTGGGCTTCTTGTTTCTTTTGTGTACTTCTGATCAACAAAAAAACAACATAAACTTTGAAGGGGACCATCCAATGGTAATTCCTACCAAGTTTGGTTTGAATTTGCCCACTGGTTGCCGAGAAGAAGATTAAAAATGTAAAACTTTATGGACGACAGACGCTAAGTGATAGCAATACATCACATGACTGGGTCAGGTGAGCTAAAAATTCTATTCATAAAAGTATAATGCACAACAATGTAAACGAATTATATCTACCTGTCAAAGTTTCTGTAAACAGCTTGATGTTGGAGGCAGTATACATGTCTGTTATCACATTAGAACTTGATACAACTGTAAAGAAATAAAAAATATTAATTTGGCTCTGTAAACTTTCACCTCATAAATATTGTCTCCGTTTATTTGTATCCTTTAGTGCTCAATATGTAAAGAAAAATAATGCAAGAACAATAAGGGGAAATGTATGATCAATGAGGGGAGATAATCAGCAAAAATGTATGAACAATGAGGGGAGATAATTAACAAAAATGTATTAACAATAAAAAAAATCACCGGCGCATGGGGCATGGATTTCGTCCCCCCCCCTTTTTTTCTCTTCTACCCCCTTTTTTCAAAATTTTCATAATCATTCCTTTTTCAAAATTTTCATGATAATTCGTTTTTCTTCATTTGACAATATCAGTAGACGTCATACATCATGAATAATACGTGTATTCTGTGTCCACAGTTTTTCGACTGATACAGTATATGATAGAAGGTAAGCAACTTCATTTTCATATTTCGTGCCATATCGCTCACCTCGGTTGGGAAACCCCCGTGTTTTTTTACACTTTATTCCTTGTCTACATATGCCAATGTCTTATCAAGCTCTTTCTAAGATACTTAACTAATTGTCCATGTTCGAATTTCAGTCGGTACGTCGATCTTTTCCAAGAAATCTCACCAAGAATAGCGAATCAGCTTCATTTCTAGGTCAAATTCAATCATCTTAGACGGAAGTGGTGCAAGAACAATAACCCTTAACCCTATTTTCGTTGTGCTCGTAATTTTTTTTCAGAACCTTCCTCAGTCAAAATATTTTTATCTCATGAGAAGGAAAGCAAAAATGTTTTTCCTATTATGTAGAACAGAAATACATTTTTCCATACAAAAAATTTCTAGCCGGTGACAGCATAAATTATTTTTCAGCTACAATGCAAAATCTATTTTTTTTCCGGTCAGCTAGGGCATTAAAATATTTAAAAAAAAAAATCCCAGGTCCCCTGACAGAAATCAGTGTTGAAATCCAGATAAAAAAAATCCTATTTTATATATAAATGGTTAGTTTTGTGGGTATCTAATTTTTGCTTTCTTCGCAAGGATGTTAAATGTGCGAAAAATGAATTCCCCAAAATATTATTTCACATTCAAATAGTATCACATAAATAGCCATTGCGCGAAATTTTGTGGCGTAAATAAATGCATCCCATTTCAAGACATTTTCGCCACATTTTGCTCCCACGAAATTAGCCACTTGTACAGTATTTGTTTTCCAATTGACAAGAAAATAAAATATTTCGTAGGAATAAGCCCCCACCAAAAGATTTGAATGGTTGGTCCCTTATGATGTAAGAACTAGAGGCTCGGCTCACTGAGCCCGTATCGCTCACCTGACAATAGAATGATACTGAAGCAAATTTCAAAGGGAGATAAAAAGAATTATCATGAAAATTTTGAAAAAGGAATGATTATGAAAATTTTGAAAAAAAGGGGGGTAGTAGAGAAAAAAAGGGGTGGACGAAATCCATGCCCCATGCGCCTGTGAAAAAAATATGAAAAAAAAGCAATTTGTGCAACATGATAAATGCATTTTTATTAAATGAATGTTTTAGTATTCCATAATAAAATAAAGAAAATAAATACAGATTAATACATGGGCATTTCCATATTGGCCTGGTTATCATCCTGAGACCCCCCATATTGGCCCGAGACGTAGTCGAGGGTCAATATGGGTCAAGGGATGATAACCAGGCCAATATGGAAATGCCCATGTATTAAACTATTTATTACATACTTCCGACATCTAGAAAAGAGACACCCATATTGGCCCGAGACGAAGTCGAGGCCCATATTGGCCCGGGACAATATGGGCCTCGATATGGAAATGATCTTGTAGTAATCCAATAACCGGTTATTTTCCCGGGAGTGAAAATATGGACAGTTTACTTCCGGTCATATTGGTCATACAAAAATGCCTTTATTTTAACTACTGTAAGTATGTAATAAAAAATAATAATTCTTATTTATTTAATAAGTACTGTTGCACTGTGTAAAAAATATATAAACAGAGTTGTTTTGTTTGTTTGTACATGTATGTATAAATTTCAGAAACAGTTACAGGGTCAAAATAGTAAACAATAATGACACAAGCGATATGAAAGTAGATTATAAATAAGCATCAGTATGCAAATAAACATTAATATAGGTGAGTGAGTGATTGTTCTTTAACACCAATTCAGCAATTTTTCAGCTATATTATGGTGAGAACAAGTTAATTTTCAATGAGATGATGATGAGGTCCACTTTGTTCTAGACCAACATGCTGAGTTGGACAGTCTGCAGTTAGACCTGTCGCTCCACTCTGACACATTATTCTGATTCCGCACCAACCAGTCTTTGCTCTTTCTCCTTAATGCTGTGTACTTAGCGAAGAAGCATCAAATACCATTTCATAGTCTTTGATTTGACCCCATTAATATAAGCAAATAATAAAAAACATAAAAAGAACAATGCTTACCTCACACAAGGTGCAACGATCCTCATTGATCTTATGATTAGATCTATGTGTTGTACATTATTGCCAATACTAATTCTGGACACAACCTGAATAAAAAAAAATTAGAACTCATAACTATATGTCTCATATTAACTAATCACATCGGACTTCGGTGGCGTAATGGTAGGCGTGCTTGCCTCGAGTGAGTGCGTCAGATCGTCTGTTCGAGCCCCACTCGGGTCAAACCAAAGACTAGGAAATTGGTATTTGTTGCTTCTCCGCTAAGCACACAGCATTAAGGAGTAAAAACAAAGACTGGTTGGCTTGGAATCAGAATAATGAGTCTGAGTGGAGCGACATATCTACCTGCGAACTGTTGTCCAGTGAACTAGCACTATAATAAAAGGCCGTTGGCCACTGGTCCCCCGACGCCAAGGTTATATCGTAAGATTAAATTTTGAAACTACTGTAAACTAGAGGTTCAGGTGAGCCTGTATCACTCACTGACTTAAATAATTCTGAAAGGGGACCACCCAAGGACCATTTTGAAGTAAAAAAAAAAGGGGAGTAACTCTGGTTAGATTTGTCGAAAAATCATCATTATCCAACTTGACCTAGATATTCATGAGATATACTTACATATCAAACCTAGTTTCAATCTGACTTTTTGTTCACAAGTTATAATTTGGAAACCTTAATTTTATTAGCAATTTTGAAGTATAAAAAGGGATGTAACTCTGATAAGATTTGTCGAAAAATAATCGCTATCGCACTTGACCTAGATATTCATGAGATACACTTACATACCAAACCTAGTTTCAATCTGACTATTTGTTCCCAAGTTATCACCTGGAAATCAAATATTTAGCAATTTTGAGGTATAAAAAGGGGCATAACTCTAGTAAAAATTGTCCTAGATATTCATAAGATACACTTACATGCCACACCTAGCTTCAATTT
>MJUT01007195.1:47679-63276 GCA_002080005.1 Gigantidas platifrons
CACTTTGTTACTTACCAGGTACATGTACGTATATATCATTCCTCATTGTTTTTTAGGGGCAGTCGTGGTCACGACCGTATGGTAGTTGGATTTACAACTACCTGTGCAATCAGTGACTATCACCACTGATGTTGTGAGTTTGAATGCTGCTCATGACGAGGTGTACTCGATACAACATTACGCGATATAGTTTGTCATCAACCGTCACCATCAAACAAACATCTCACCGCTAAAATACACTTTTTGCACATTTCCGATTTGATTCTACAATTTAACGTTTTTATTATTTGCTATGCAAGTTATTTCCCTTTCTTGTGACACACAAAATGGTGGTTTTCTCCGGTGTTTCCTCTACAAATAAAACTGACCTCCACCATATAATTGAAATATTGTTGAAATCGGCATTAAATACCAAAACTCACAACTCTCCTCATTGTTTTAAAAATTGAACTGCAATATGATACAAATGCATATGATACATATTAGCAGAATGAATTTATTAATGTGTAAACTGTTGAAGGATTACGGTGTTTAACGCCACACTCAACAATATTTTAGTTATATCATGGAAATCAGTTTATTGGTGGAGGAAATCGGAGTACCTGGAATCATTTGGTAAGGGTTATGGTGTTTAACTCCAATTTCAACAATATTTCAGTTATATTGTGGCTGTCAGTTTTATTGATGCAGGTTTAAATTTTGCTGTTTAGTCCAATGAATTGCAAGGCAACAGCAAATATGCAAAATAAAATGAAATTTTGTGATGGTGGAGCCATCAACAAATGCATATGTAATTATAATCAAACCTGTATTAAGAGGTCACCTTCGGAACAAAGACAAAGTTGCCTTAAAAGACAGGTGACTGCTTAATAGAGGTGACTGCATGGAACCGTTAGGACAAGTTTGACTGTAGATGTGATGACTTTTAAAATTAAAGCAAATAAAATAATTTAGTTTTGAAATATTTCAAACGAATTCGTAGCGAAAACCTATGCGAAAACATAAAGTTAAATATGTGTCGGAACCGGATTTGACATACATGTTTTTGTAAAAGTCTGTACTTCCGTACTTCAGTTGATGAAGATGAAGACAACGAAATTGAGGAATAAGAGATCAATGCAGCTCTTAAGAGAGTGTTGATCCTACTTGATCAAGTTAATAACTTGTCAAAATCTGCAAAATAAATTGTTGAACATTACTGTATTGTTTATTTGGTATTTGTTGGCGAGTTTAAAAAAAATGTCAATCGCCAAACAAGGCAAGCTCTATTTTATTTTGGCGAATACTTGTTTCAGTCCACTCGCCATTTTGGCGAGTGTTTGAAAAAAAATGGTTTCCCACACTGCTCAAAAGTCGTTGAACTTGAAATAAAGGATTCCACAGATACATTTAAATTGGCTTCGTACACTATTGATCTACACATAGAAATTGATAGGACCGGAAAGCGGATGATTTAAATGTTCCCGTTATATTATAAGCTTTTTAGTATCTCCAGCATATGGTTTATATTTTTCTCAGTTGTCATGGTATTCCAGAGTTTATATCGTGATATCCTTTATAGAGAGTTGCTGCTTTCAAGGAAACTACTGAACCAAGGGATTCCATGACCGTAAATTAGCCTTAGTTACGACGGAAGCAGTAATTCAGGCGGGGGTCTGGGACGCACAGGACCCCCAATAAGATGAGCATTTTATGGTACAAAATCATTAATTTTGAGAAATCCCCAGACTTATTTTGTGTCTATTCGGAATAGGAGTGAAATGAAATGGTGAATGAAATAAAAAGAAAGATACAAAAATGTATATTTTAAATTATTTATTATTCATTAAATCAAAGACAATAATATGACAAAAACAACACTATCTAGTAAAAAAACAGCGCGGCCCATGAAAATAATCGGGCCTATTCCAACTGTCCACTTTAGCCTGCCGGCTTAAACATTGTCAAACGCACTCTAATAGTAAGTAGTATGTGCGATGGAATGGCTACCAGGCAGTGAACTATTTTATAAAATAAAACTAGTCTAGTTTTCAGGCTCAACGGTAGTTACGGTCCTGTCTTTACTGTATGTTTGTTAAAGATTAAAATGAATTTTCGCGATGGTTGGACTATTATTTCCGGAGTTTTTCCCGATAGATGACGTGTGACATTTTGTTTATTACTCAACATAGATCAAATAAGTGTTTGTAATACAATATTTGTACATATTGTTTGTAAGATAATCACAGACATTGACCAAAATTTTTAATTTGACAAAATGACAGCCGCTTTGTCGTTTCGGTGGTTAGAACTCTTAGAAAAAGAGTTTGACAAAGCATTTGTTGATTTAGATCTATTACTTGGTGATATAGACCCGGACCAATGCGAACTCACTTTCGAGGGGAGACAAAAAATGACTGCATTGAGTGCTGCGTTCGCTCAACTTTGTCACAAAGCTCAGACGGTTTTCCAGTCGAACGCAAAATTAGAAGTAAGCAACAGAAGACGATGTACATTTACATATTAATTATTCCTTTATCAGAATGTCACCACAAAAAGAAAGTTAGACACCTTTAATATTCTTCTTCTTTATAATAAGACTTATTGACGAGCACACCACATGATCATGACGAATTGTTTGTAAGAGCCGGTGCTATACTTTCATTTAGATAAAGATACAATGTCATGTCTATGTGATACATGGCCACTGGAAAGTACAGTGGGTTATTTTGTTTAATTCCTGTAACATTTGTGTTAAGCATGTAAATATTACATTTTCAAATAAAAATGTACACGTATATGAAAGCATTTCAAAACCTTGGAATTCTTTCGTTTTTATTTTTATCACCCTGAATGAACTCAACTGAATCACAAAAAAAATGACATTTTTAGTTCACCTATAACCCAAAGGATCATGATTGTGAGGTATTATCATCACTTGGCATCTGACATCCTCGTCTGTAATCTTTAATCTTCTTTTCAGAAACCATTGGAACTAATTTAGTAGAAATATTAGATGGTCCTCTAAAAAGTTGATGTTTTTTGTTGTTGATCAGAAACAAGAGGCCCAAGGTGTCAAGAAAGGGTGTTGACTGTTTTTAATCTTCTTCTCTGAAACCACTGGGCCAGTTAGAACCAAATATTGTAGGAATCTTAATTTGATGGTCCTCTAAGTCTAAAAAATGTGTTTTTTTTGTTGTTGTTGATTGCTCTTGTTATATTACCGGTAATTGTAATCAGTTTTGATTAACAATTGTTTAACAAAATGTTTTGCAACACCAGTAACTTAAGCTCTTTTCTTGACTTTGAAAAGAAAACTATAAAACTCGATAAATATAAAAAAAAAAAGAAATATTTTTAAGATCACAATTTCTTTTTTTTTTGTTTATAACAGACAATCTACATGTATAACCAAATAAATGATGTTGAATGAACACTTTACTGTTTCTATTAACTACTGGTTTCCTCGATTGTTAAATTCTTTCTGCTTTACATAATATGTGTATCAGATCTGATCCCAAAGAATTTCTGCATGAGTCCAGAATATTTTCAAAATTTATTTGCGATCTGTGATGAAAATGTTTCTAAATACATTTTAATCTACAGAAACAACATTTTCAACATGAAAATGTTACTTGACCATCTTGCCACCTCCACAACCATTTTTACTGGACCGACTGAAAATTTACTCCCCTCTGTCTTCGGTCCAATGGCCAATTTCGCAGACTGGCATTTGATTTTTTAGGGAGTTATTTTGGCAAAGGACATATTTAGTGGGATATTTACTGCTTGAAATAGTTTTGACAATGTAATCAAATATGGAACCGCATCATTGGTGTAATGGATAGCGTGTTCGCCTCAAGTGAGGTAGATCTTGAGTTCGATCAAACCAGGGTCTATGAAATGTTATTTGTAGCTTCTCCGCTAAGCACACAGCAGTAAGGAGAAAGAGCGAAGACTGGTTTAGTAGTTGGCTCGGAATCAGGATAATGTGTCGGAGTGGGGTGACATGTCTATCCAAGGTCTGTTGTTTCGGTGAGCTAGCACTACATGTATAAAAATCCAACTAAGCATGTTGGTCTATACAAAGCAGGCGACCTTTTAATACAGGTTTGACTATAAATCACATTCCGAAATCTGTACACTTGAAAATGTCCATTATTCACAAAATGTTCAATGTTTAAGATATATTCAACCAAACAAAACATGTTTGTTTATTTAGGCACAAGTTGTTGACATGAGGTCTGACCAGATTGAGCTGAAGTCTTCTAAAGCCTTGGTAGAAAAAGAGCTACACAATGTTTTATTACAACTTCATTCACTGCAGCTACAGAAACAGGCAGAGAAAGGAATAGAAGCTGATTCTACAAGTATAATGAAAAAACTGGTAAGACTGGGGTACCAGTAACTGTAGGTCTGGTACAAGTATAATGAACAAACTGGTAAGACTGGGGTACCAGTAATTGTAGGACTGGTGCAAGTATAATGAAAAAAAACTGTATTTCTTAGGAAAGAATTACAGCAGAGATAATTATATCACAAGGTAAATAACTCTTTAATGGGAGTTATGTTATTGAGTGAAGATGATTTATGGTTAGAATACCCAATGAGGTATAGGTTTGAGCTTAGCAATGTGTGTTTGCAGGATAAACACATTGTCGTTCAAAATAAGATTTATTAGCATTAGCTGACAAATATGCCAGAAAGCTTGTCAAAGGCTCACTTTTCTAAAGCTCATACAAATAAATTTCACATTTTTCAATAATATACAAATAATGTATATTTATATACCGGTATATAATAATTCTAATTCTTTTAGGAGGAAGAATTACAGGCACAAAAGGCTGAATTTTTAAACATGGCAAAATTAGAGGCAGAAGTTAAAGAGTTGAGAAAAGAAAACTCAGAATTGAGACAATATGTCCTCGCACTTCAAGGTGAAGTGTATGGAGCCAGACTTGCTGCTAAATACCTAGATAAAGAACTGGCAGGAAGGTGAGTCAATAACCGAGCATTTTTTACTAATAAGAAATAATTCACGGAAGCCATTGTTTGTTGGAAATTTTAACTTCTAAACATTATTTTCATAAAAAATTTATATTGAATGCATTTAAGGGTTGACTGTAATTTGTTTTCTGTCTATGCGGAAATAACATCAATCACATGGTACACAGTAAATAACCAGCGTAGCGAGTTATTTTAAGTGTGTACCACGTGCATTGATGTTATTTCAAATAGACAGAAAAGAAAATTACAGTCAATGCTTATAATTTAATAAATCGTGACAGTGTAACGTCTAAAACAAGGGGATTCCCTTTGATGACGTCACAGCAAAGAGCAAAATTTTATCTATCGAGAAATAGAAAAAAAATATTGACCAATCAGAAAGCGTGTTACATCCAATATTAAATTGTTCTAAAATATTGTTACTCATGTTAAAATGTTATACTAACTAATGACTTCCATGAATTTCTGTTCCAAAATAAAAATCTTTACATATTTTTTGAAGGGAAAGCAGTATGTGAAATACATCTTCTAACAAAATCCTCTTACCTTCACATTTACTGTTGTCTTTTTCCTTATATTCTTGTGTTGCGATGAAGTTACTGACATTTTCCAGTTTGATGGTATTTTGATTTTAGCGATTAAAGCAAGTAAAATACTCATTAGTACATTGTAATTAGATGTCAATGTCACCTGCATCCCATGAAAACAATGTCGTTGAATGTCGACAATTTACGAAATTCAGAGTCCATAGATCTTTAATATTTATTTGTGGAAAAAGGAATATGTAGATTAACAAAATGTACATTGTAAAGTATGTATATACCATGTCCCTCTATGTTAGCTCACATGGACAAAGGTTGAATGAGCTTTTGTCATTAATTGGCATTGGTTGTAGTCCATCGTCGTTAACTGTTTCACATCTTAATCTTCTACTGCCATACTACTCAATAATTTTTTTTTATTTTGTCGATACACCAGCAACTAACGACATTCTGTGCATTGTCATGTGAGGTAACCTTTCATTCCTCTTCCACCGCCCAATCAAAGCAAGATATTAAATATATATTGGCCAGTCAGAAAACTGCCCTGATCATGTGTTTGGATTTAATATCTTGTTTGGAAGACTCATGAATGGTCGGTTGAAAATATGACTATTGAAATTATCATGTACATGATGTTATTAGATGTGTAGTGTATCTACAGAGACAAATTAAGTGAACATTTTTAAGAGATCCAATATATTAATAAGCATCTAATTTTAAATATTTTGACTGGAATTTAGCTAATGAATGCAGATGATAATACAACAGTTACAGTTATTATAAGGGGAGATAACACAGAAGTAATATTTGCATGTTGTAATTTGACAGAATACAACAGATACAGTTATTAGGTAGAGATATGAGGGGAGCTGAACATGACAAACTCTGGAATCAGTTGGAGGCAGAAATCCATTTACATAGACATAAAACAGTAATACGAGCCTGTCGAGGCAGAAATAATTGGAAAAAAAAGTTGCCAGTACCAGCAGGTCATGTAAGTACAAAATCACTGAAAAAATTACTTTCCCTCAACCAAATGATAGACCCTCCAATATGACCTAGTTTCTCCATTATGGGATATAACTTCTTCAAAAGGGATGACTGGTGATTATGGGAGACAAATTAAATACACAACTCACCCTTACTGTAGATGCGAAAGATTGTACAAATAGCACATTTATTTTTCACAAATTGTTATAAAATTGTTCAAGTAAAATCCAAAAAAATCCAGACGAATCTTTAATTCTAGTTAACTTTGTCTTTTCTGATTGCTGTTTACTTAACTTCGATGAATACAATGAAATTTTTGCAAAGCAAATAGTATAATTCCTGAGTGTGACACCTAGAAATCAGGTGTCCTGAGTGTGACCCCTAGAAATCAGGTCGCCTGGGTGTGACCCCTAGAAATCAAGTCGCCTGGGTGTGACCCCTAGAAATCAGATCTCCTGGGTATGACCCCTAGAAATCGGGTCTCTTGGATGTGATCTCTAGAATCAGGTCTTCTGGTGTACTAAGAGTTACGACCGTTTCACTAACAACTTACGTGTATCTACCACTACTCTTAACTTTACGATCACTTTTTATCCTAAGTCGTAAATCCTAATTGTTAGTGAAACAGTCGTAACTCTAGTGTTAAATCTAGGATCTGAAAAGGGCGCACATTTTTTTGTATAAAAGGGCACTTTCGATCGCGATGAGCGTTGTTAAAGGGCACGTCATTATGTTCACCATTGCACATGAGGGCTGTTCCATTGAAACATGTAAGCCACCTGGAGAAGACATTTTTAAATTGCTGCTATGTGTGGTTGTATCAGAACTTCAATCTAAATATATAGAAAACCCAAATCCTAAATTGTTTCTATGGGCTGTTCCCCTATTTTGAAAGTGCCTTCCCTTGGTACAGGGTACCTTATATGTGTAAATGGAACAGTCCTGATGTACAATTTAAATTGTTCTCAATGGATCCAAGTTACAAGTTTAATGATATCTTTCAATAAATGGCTAAATAAAACAAAAAAAATGTTTTCTTCATCATAATATTATTTAATAAAAACAAAAACCTTATCACAATAAAGACAGCATTGCAAAATTCAACAATAACATTGTTATACACTTTAAAATTTATCAGACAGTCATGGATAACTTTAGTGAAAAAAAACAATATACCATGAAGTACATGTACCAGGGATTTAGCCAGGATTTTGAGACCATTAGTCACTTTTGCGGAACAATTTTTTTTAATATAATTATGAATAAACAAGAATATAATGAGCTTAATCTTATAAACAGTTACGTTGCCTTATTGGTTAGTAATGGAGATTGAAAACCTCCTAGAATGGGAACATACTCTGCAAATTAACAACCAACTGATAAAACATAACATTGCCACTATTTTGATCTCAAAACCACACAAATTGTAATACCCCCCCCCCTTGAAATATTACTGTGCCTTAGTCTAATAACACACAAATTGTAATAACCCCCTCCCCCATCCTTTTTGAAATGTTACTGTGCTTTGGTCTAATACCACAACAATTGTAATAACTCATAATTTGTACAGTCTTCAGCAGAACTTCTATCTAGATTCTTTGTAGGAAATAAGTATAGAACAAACGTCAAAAATTGAAATAATTATTTCTCAGACCTCATAATCAAATTGCAACAATTGGAATAAGAATACTGTAGTTATTTTTTTTTAATTGCAGACGCGTGTCTGTTTGTAAATAGTTCTATAAATAGAACGCAATTGTTACCCGGATGCTGATCAATATATAAAAAAAACTTATAAGTTATATGCGTCCTCGTGCAGTGCATTTCAACGAATTGAATGGATATGGCCAACCTTTGCATATAAATGACCATATTAAATATGAGAACTAAGATTTTATTTCACAGAAATGAGATTAAATACATCAAAAGTTTGTTTGGTTAAAAGTAGCTTCGATGGATTGCGAACTCGTGCCATTTTTTTTTTGTTAAGTTTCTTCAAAGGACGTCCTTGGTTTCTTTAATCAAAGTGACGATTACAAAAATATGTCCAATTTAAATACATACTGTGGCATTTTGAGTACATGTCATAACTATAAAAAAATCATTATCGTTGATTGAATTCTTTGTCCAGGTAAATTAAGCCAGGTGAGATCAAAGATTATGCAATCAAAACAAAAATTCTATAATCCGTTGATTAGCTTGTAACGTAATAAAATTGTCATTGTAGTGACTAATTAGTTTTAATCAGCAAATGAAGAAAAATGGTTTGTTACAAACATTTTTCTACGATTTTTTGAAAATTCAAGTGACGGGAAATACAAATGGGGCATATTATCGTGGACAAAAAGGGCATGGCACGGCACCATGCTACTTTGCTTTAGATTTAACTCTAAACTCTTAGTACACTTATGTCTACGTTTAAGATTTACGACCTTTAGTGAAACGGTCGCCAGGTTTCCTGGGTGTGAGCTCCTAGAAATAAGGACTCCTGGGTATGACCTTTAGAAAACATATCGCTTGGTTGTGATCCATATAAGGCATGTATCCTGGGTATGACCCCTAGAAATCACGTCTCTTGGGTGTGACCCCTAGAAATAAGGACTCCTGGGTGTGTCCCCTAGAAATCAGATCTCCTGGGTATGACCTCTAGCTATCAGGGTGTGATCCCTAGAAATCAGGTCTCCTGTGTATGACCCCTAGAAATCAGGTCTCTTGGATGTGATCTCTAGAATCAGGTCTCCTGGATGTGACCCCTAGAAATCAGATCTCCTGGTCATGACCCCCTAGAAAACAGTTTTCTTGGGTGTTATCCCTAGAAATCAGGTCTCCTGGGTGTGATGCTTAAAAACCATGTCTCTTGATGTGATCCCTAGAAATTGGGTCTCATGTGTGTGACCCATAGAGATCAGATCAGTTAACATGAATGTTTATTGTGAATGTCTGGCTATTAAACATATACTTCTTACAGGACTTCAAATCTCTGAGAAAACAGCATGGTTTGGGAGATGTTAGGAAAGTACTTATACAGAAAGGCGCTGATGATGGTCTCGGTTTATCTATAACGGTAGGTGTCTTTGTTAGTCAGTTTGCTTGAAGTGATATTCTGAATGGAGAACCAGAGATTTGTTATGATCGACGTATCACAAAAACTTGTACCACATGTTAAATAACAGATAAAAAAATGGTAGGGAAACAAAGTAAGAGGACTGTAATAAATGTTTAGCATTTTGCTGTACTTCAAAAGTAAAGGGGCTGTTGTGGCCGCGATCATATGGTAGTTAGATTTACAACTACCTATGCAATCAGTGCCTATCACTTCTGATGTTGTGAGTTCGAATCTCAATCAGGGAAAGGTGTACAACATTATATGATAAAGTTTGTCAGTGACTTGCGACAGGTTAGTGTATTTTTACGGGTCCTCCGGTTTCCTCCACCAAAAAATACGACCGCCACGATATAACTAAAATATTGTTGAAAGTGGTGTTAAACACCATCAAACCAAATCAGCCAATCAAAAGTACAAATATACATGTCATAAAAAAAATAAAAAAGGTAATAATTATTAAAAAAAATGCTATAAATACAAATGTAGCATTAAATTTCAGTTGACTCTGTATGTCATTTACAGTAATAGGTCAAAAGTCTTACAGCACTAAAATATTTCTCTTATATATATCATTTACAACCATTATATATTATCAGCCTTAAAATGGGAACCATTGACATTTAAAAGGTAGTGAATCAATTGTACGGTGACAGCGAAGCTGGAACCGTACAATTGATTCACTACCTTTTAAATGAAAAGATCGCATTTGAGGTCAAGTTCGTACAAAATTATTTTTAGATTCTTGTGTCATTTCTAACTTGATTTTCATGAAATTTTCAGCATTAAAAGCAAAAATAAATACAAATGTATAGCTTCTTCTTCTTATAATTTTAAATAATTTTATTTCTACCTTAAAAGGGGTGGTCGTGATCGTATGGCAGTTGGACTTACAATTACCTATGTGATCAAGTTTGTCAGCTACTTGCGTCAGGTCAGTGATTTTCTCCAAGTACTCTGGTTTCCTCCACCATTAAAACTGACAGACACGATATAACTAAAATATTGTTGAAAGTGGCATTAAAACACCATAAACCTAACTTTTCCTTAAAACATGATTTAAACACCAAGTTAATTTTAATTAATAAATGCTTGTAAATAAAATGTTCAAATTTCATGTTAATTACCTGTCTTGTTGAGCTACTGGTACTAACTTTACAGGGAGGTAAAGAACACGGTGTACCTATATTGATATCAGAAATCCATGAAGGACAGCCTGCAGATCGATGTGAGAATTTATATGTTGGGGATGCCATTTTATCAGTTAATGGCGAAGACCTACGGAATGCTAAACATGCAGAAGCTGTACAAGTACTATCACAACAGACTGGAGATATAGAATTAGAAGTCATGTTTGTTTCTCCAGACGAAGACAGTGATGATGACAATCATGAATATGAAGATGAAAATGGCTTTAGGTAAGGGGAACTAACTCTTGAGAAAGAATAATTATAAAATGGCTTTAGGTAAGGGGAACTAACTCTTGAGAAAGAATAATTATAAAATGGCTTTAGGTAAGGGGATCTAACTCATGAGAAAGAATAATTATAAAATGGCTTTCGGTAAGGGGAACTAACTCTTGAGTTGATGAATTATAATGAGGGAAGTGACTTTGTATACCGAGGAGGGGCCTCTATTGCTATGATGATATTTCATTTGTATTTACATCTTTCTATACACAATAAGTGTTATAGTTACAGCAGTGAGGGGTAAAGGTACTTTAAAATGGCATGACATGCCATCGATTCTAAAATGATTCAATTACTTATGCCAAGGTAAATCGTTTTGCGTCATGTTTAAAAGGCATAATTTTCAATCAGATTAATTTTGCTGTTTTTCATATTCTTTTTTATTTGGAACGACAAGTCATTTATATGTTATATTTCACAACACACTATGTTGTTTTGTTTGAACAGCATCTGTGGTGTAATGGTTAGCATGCCCGCCTCAAATGTGATAGATCGTGGGTTCGAGTCCCGGTCAGGTCAAACCAAAGACTATATAATTGGTATTTGTTGCTTCTCTGATAAGTACACAGCATTAAGGAGAAAGAGCAAAGACTGGGAGCTCGGAATCAGGATAATGTGTGTGGGTGGGGCGACATGTCTACCCATGGACTGTTGTTTCTTTGAGCTAGCACTATAAAAATCCAACTAAGCATGTTGGTCTAGTACAAATCAGATTCGTCGTCATCTCATTGAAAATTAGTTAAACAGCAATCGCTCACCCACTCACTCATTTTGTTGGATGAAATTATGGAACAATCTGATTTTGGAATGACATTTCAGCACGAGAAACAACATTGAATGTTCCTGTGTACATGGTAGGACTTTTATTGAAGGTGATGTCTTAGTTAAAGTTATGTAATGTACATGTATCTGGTAAAATTACCACTATTGTAATATTAGGATTGCTTTCTTGTCGTGATTTGGGATTATATTATTTTAAGTTTGGGACTATGGAATGTTCTATACTCCACGATGTACACCTGTAACTTGAGTATCTACAAGAATGAATTTGGATCTATTTAAATTATTTTCAGATACAGAATTTATGATGATGAAGTACTCAGTACTGCAAGTGAAACTGATAAGGGAGACAATTCTACACAAAAATCTAAATCTGTAGCAAATGGTTCAGAACAAATGTCTACAAATTCTAGTCCTATGAGGTAAGGGAAATAACTCTAGATATGGTATATCTTCCTCTATGTTTAGGAATGACACAAATATCATAAGTGCCTGGTAGTATTGACGGCATATAAATAATTTCCAATTTTATTATTGAAATTCTCCCCTCTCCCCCTCCAACAAAAAACAAAAATATCAAAACAAATTATTATACATAGTAATTAAATTTCAAATTCACAAATTTGTCATATTGTTCTCATAAATAATATTTATCTGTGTAAATTAAACAATTAAATGTTGTTGTTTTTTTCAGATCTCCTGGTAAATCAGGAAGCACTGGTACAAGTCCCAGTAAGAGAGTAGATGTTGGTACATTCCATACAAACGTACAAGACTGTAACAAAACAGAAGAATCTCCAGCATTTAATTATAGATGATCAGATATCATTATAAACATTGTCTTAATATCATTGTTACTTCACATGTTTTTACTTTTGTTGATAATAAGGCCATTTAAATTAATTCCTCAACTGATCCTTTTCTCTGTTTTCTATATGATAGAGGGCCCGGGTGGCTCAATGAGTTAGGTCGCTGGATCTAACAACTCATACAAGCCTATCACCAATACGGCGTGGGTTCGCGCCCGGCTTTGTAAATTACAAAAAAGGGTACACTCGACTCGCAACCGCAAGTGATAAAGTTTACCAGTTGCTTGCCCATGGTCGGTGGTTCTCTCCGGGTACTCCGGCTTCCTCCACCACTAAAACTGGTCGCCATGATATAGCTGAAATATTGTTGAAAGTGGCATTAAACACTAAAAATCAATCAATCATCTATATTATAGACAAGTTAGTCAAATTTTGTTTTCTGTAATTTAGCGAACCTTGATATTATGTTTTTAAGGGGGAAAAGGTGAAATGTTCAACCTGTGGGTTATCCTTAAGCACAGGGCAACCTTCAGTCTTCTGTAACAAAACATATAATGTTAAGTAAACATCTGTGATATTCAAACTGTGGGTTATCCCCAAACGAAAGACAATCTTCTAATATTTTGGATTTGAGCATAACTGATGAAGGTTACTGCAGAAACGTGTCGTGCACACTAAATTTGATATCTACGTTTTTATTAAGTCTACAGAAAGAAAAACACATGGCTGATTATATATCTGTACAGGTACATATATATTACAGCTATTTTGTTTTCATGTCATTAAGAATACATAAGATTTTTTTTGCTACATGTATATTATTCAGGTACTAGACAGGGTACATACTGTCACATTTACAGCTTTAGATATATATAAATCAGAAGGGGGAATGTGACATTATATACCATGTCTAGCATCTGAATAACTATTATATTATTATGGTACATAGCTATTAATTTTTAAAATAAAAGCCTGTTTAAGTATCATACGTCATTTTTGCATGGTATAATAAGTTAAAAATGTCAATATCTGTTACGTCATTGAGATGACGATTCACCTCCATTCTAAGTTTTTCCAGGAAAAACATTTTTATTTTAAAAACGACCACAAGGAGATCACATTGTCAGCTGTAATTAGATAGAGAACCAATGCTAGAACAGCCAGACAAAGGGCATTTTAAATCATTTGAATCATGTGATAAATATCTAAGGCTCCAGTAGTATGCATATCATGATGTTTCTGTCCAATGAAAATACAACATTTTTCTGTAAGCAATATAAAGTCTATAGATTTTATTAATACCAGGTAATCCCTTGTTCATCTGACATATTACCTCCTTTCATTTCTGTCTTTAACACAAGCACAATATTATTGTTACGGCTGTGCCATCAATAAGACTCCTGTCGTAAAAGCACATATTGATGAGTTATCGTCTGCTTGAATTTGGCATGTTGAAAGATAGAACAGCCAACATGAGGGGCATAAATTGTGTCTGACCTTGCCTGCGAACGTATATATAAATTACTGTCTTTCCCATTAAATTGTTCTACGGTATTTGTACGGTTAGACATATCAGAATGGAACTAACTTGTGGAAGCCATACTCACACAGTATGGCTTCCATGAGTTATTTCTTAATTACTCTACCTGTGATCAATATAACATGATAATCCTCATCCTACAGTATTTCTAATGAAGGATCAGTTGTCATGGAATTCATTTATTTCAGCCTTGATGTTAAGATTTTATAGCATTAAGATAGTAAACATGTGAGAAGATAATTTGGGTTTTATATGTGGGTCAACATATTAAATAAGATGGGAATATCATTTATTTTGCAAATGTATGTTATTTATTGTATATTTTTTATGTTTTAATGTTGTGATGTCATAGATCATATGTTATGCTGTATAACCATGTTTTTGTTTCTTTGTGTAATGATGCAATGCAACAGAATCACAAATACAACAAATCAATCTGATTAAAATCACATCTCTCACTTGCTCCCCTATGGCTGAAATGTTGTGGTGCGGGAGACCTGAGGAAACCCTATTACGGGTCCCATGTGATGAACCCTATTTTTTTTACTGTCCAGTGACAATGATGATTGGGAGATTATGAAAGATGGTAAAAAAATGTCATAACCTGTATTTATCATATCATTAAATATTCATGACATAGGCTCACTTGGATTTGGTCCGTAATGTGGTTACTTCATATCTCCAACGCCGCGACATATAGGCTCACTTGGATTTGGTCCGTAATGTGGTTACTTCATATCTCCAATGCCGCGACATATCAGTTAAGGGGAACAACTCAGTGAGGTGATTTTGATCAGATTGACGACAAATCAAATTATATTTATTGCTTCTATTTATAATCGTAAACAAATTTAAACAAAAGGAAAAATATGTGTCTGTATTTTAAATCCTTTATTAAAACAATATAAAAAAAAAAATATGTGCTTGTGTTTCAAATAATTTATTAAAACAATTTGAAAAACATAAATAAGTTCTTGTGTTTCAAATCCTTTATTAAAAACAAATTTAAGCAACACAAATAACTGCTTTTGTTTTGAATTGTTTATTACAAAGAAATTAAAAACAAAAGTGATTAGTATTTGTGTTTGTGTTTCAAAAATCTTCATTACAAATATTTATAACAAGATTCATCAGTTCTACAATTTATTTATTAGATGATATTTTTAACTCACCCTTCACCCTAAGGACCGTGTAAGCTATTATTATCACTTTACATATGTCTTCTGTGATTTATTATCTTATCACTTTACATATGTCTTCTGTGATTTATTATCTGATCACTTTACATATGTCTTCTGTGATTTATTATCTTATCACTTTACATATGTCTTCTGTGATTTATTATCTGATCACTTTACATATGTCTTCTGTGATTTAT
>MJUT01007202.1:50750-61335 GCA_002080005.1 Gigantidas platifrons
TACAATAAGTATCAAAACTGTCATGTAGGGTTCTAGAATTAGTACTTACAATAAGTATCAAAACTGTAATGTAGGGTTCTAGAATTAGTACTGGGTTCTAGAATTAGTACTTACAATAAGTATCAAAACTGTCATGTAGGGTTCTAGAATTAGTACTAACTGCTGCCTGTTCAAATGCTTTACCAAAGAAACTGTAAAAAAAGAGGGAAAAAGTCATTAAATTTCACTGAATCTGATGTAAGATATACTGGAACTTGTGCAATCTGACACCTGAGTTTTCAGACATCCTGTGACATCCGACAAAACTTTATGGTCCCAAAGTATTTCTGTTAACTAAAAGTAAAACCTGAGTTGTACGACATCCTGTACAGTCCGACACATTTCCTTGGTCCCTTGGTGTGTCGGATTAGACATGTTCTCACATCCTGTACAGTCCGACACATTTCCTTCGTCCCTTGGTGTGTCGGATTAGACATGTTCTGACATCCTGTACAATACGGAACATTTCCCTGGTCCCTTGGGTGTGTTGAATTAGACATGTTCCACGGTACAATGCAGACCTGATTTTACGAGGACAACAAAAAAGTGGAAATCGGCAATCAGAAATATAAAAAAGGAATCGTAATGGTAAAATCTGGAATAAAAAAAGCGGAATTCCGCTTTAAAGCGAACGGAAATCAGGTACGTCTGACAATGATAATATTGTCATTTCATTACTACATGTATATAGACAATTATAATTACTGTTGTCATTGGTTACTATTGTTTATTGTCAAACCCACTATTGACATAAAGTAACTATGGCCAGTTCTACTTTGAATGAGCTGCCATATTGAATTCTTGCAATCCAACATATATAATTATTGCAATACGATTGAAATAAAAAAAAACCTACCAACTTTTGTAAACCAGGTTTATTTACTCAAATCTTAGACATACCAATAGCCAAATTAAATAACAACGGGGTTGTCGTGGTCATGATCGTATGGTAGTTGGATTTACAACTACCTTTGCAATCAGTACATATCACCACTAATGTTGCGAATTCGAATCTTGCTCATGGCGAGGTGTATTTTAAACAACATTATGTGATAAAGTTTGTCAGTGACTTGTGACAGGTCGGTTTTCTCCGGGTTCTCTGGTTTCCTCCACCAATAAAATTGATCACCGCAATATAACTTAAATATTGTTGAAAGTGACATTAAATACCATGACCCTAACCCCCATTTGAGTAAAAATTTGTACTTGTAAGCCTCAAATTTAAATGGTTATTGGGATTCATAATAAACATGTTAAAAATTAAAAACTGAAAACAACAAAGAAAAAAGAAAAACTAATAATGAATGTAAAAAGATGAAAACAAAAGCCCACCCTATCTTTAGAATGTTAAATCTGACAAAATGCAGATAGTTGAAAACTTCCACAATCAATGAAGGACATATATGTGTAAAAATGTGTACTAGTGAGCCTCAAGTTCAAATTATTAAAAACTCAAAAATAAAAACTAATTACAGTAGAACTTCGCTGGCTCGAACTCAAAGGGACTGTCAAAATCTGTTTGAGCTATCGGTAGTCCGAGCCACCGAAGTCCCGTAATTTTAGAGAGAAAAAAATCTGGTTCTGACCTGGGGCAGTTTCATTACGCTATGATAACTAATGCACAGTAAAGTGGGCCTTTCTCGTAAAAAATATTTAATCCTATAGACAGTTCTCAAAGACTAAAGCTTCTGAATACCTCTTTGGTATCTTCAAACATTCTTTAGAAACATTTTTTTCACTAAATGTTCGCGATCTATTTTATAAACAGGAAATATAAGGTCAGGTATTAACACTTGGATCAATATTCGTATAATACTGATAATTCGGATATATTTTTAATGGCCAATTTTATAATTTTAGCCATTTTCTTTTTTTTTTTATTTGAATTTGAAGAATAATTGTTTCTTTTTGGTATTATATACACATAAAAACTCATGTTAATCGGAATTTCAGAACGAGTACATTTCTTTTGTTTTTGGTATTTAGATGAACCTTGAGACCACACAGTTTGATATTATTCGATCCCAGCAACTACAAAAATAAAAATAATACTCTCAATAATAATAATTTTAAATATTGTTTTAATCAACTTTATTACGATTGTAAACATTTGATTGTTTTAATTATTGTCGAGTGTAGGCTCGGCTTGGTACAATCAGCGACACAGGTCTTGGGTTCAATAATTGTTCTTTATTAATTGTAATTAATGGTCAATAATCAAGCCACAGCTGATTTTAATGACTAATTAACACAAATGATGACAAGTTTATCACTCTACCTGTAATTGTTAAGTAAACAATTATCTGTCAGTAATCTGACATTTTTCACACCTTGCAGTAAACACATTCAACCGTAACATACATTTTTTTGTACATCTGTCAATTAAATTGCCATGTTCGAGTTTGGCATGGTAAAACTCGTGATTTTATTATTGATGGGACCATTTATTGAGTTTGACTGTTCGAGGTATCAGTGTTCGAGCGAAAGGAGTTTTTTTATTTAGAAATATAGGGAAAATTGACCGGACTTTCAATTCAGTTCGAGCCATTCATGGTATTCGACCCATCCGAGTTCGAGGCACCGAGGTTTGACTGTATGTACGTAAAAAGCTCGCTTTACCCTTAGAATGTTAATCTGACAAAATGCAAATAGCTAAAAAATATTTCTTGACAAGTTTTGTCTTTAACCATTGATTTTTACAATAAGAGTTTGAAGATACCAATGGGTTAATCAGAATCTGTATATCAAAGAAGAACAGACAACACAATGGCCAAAAGATACCAAAGGGTTAATCAGAATCTGTATATCAAAGAAGAACAGACAACACAATGGCCAAAAGATAAAAAATATAAAAGGACCAACAACGATCTAAAAAACATACACATATATATATGTAAATCACAATTAAATTAAAAAAAAAAGAGTCTCAAGTTATGTCGCTGTGTATAAGTTTCATGAATTTGGTGAAAGTCCACTTAATAAACATGTGTCTAAATTACTTAAACTGACAATACATACAATATCAGTACATTGTAAGAAAACATATAATAAATTTGACGAGCTTTAGAAACAAGTAGAAAAGATAGCCTTTGTGAGATTTTCTTACCTGTTTTACAGAGAATGCAAATTAATTTGATATTGATAGACAATGTATGTATATTGTGTTTATCCTGCAAGGTAAAAAAGTCCAAAACAACTGCCATATTTTCTTAAAAGAACAGAAAAAAAGCATTGTATTCAATGGTATCCTCCATCACATCCACACTTGTACTGTTACCGTTTCTTACCATTGCTCTACATGAATGAGGTACCAGAAATCAGACAACTTACCACAGAACAGTGAGCTTCTAAAGTAAATCTGGCTAATGTCATTAAACACTGTGGCTTGGAGAAAAACTTAACATCTGTTGTACCCTGTAAAAATATCAATATGTCTTCAAAAAACCTTTTCTTTAAAAATCAAATTATCAAAAAATTCTTATCATAACATCAACATTACAAGATTTCAGACACATTTTGACAGGTCGAGTTATAATTTGAGAGTAACGGCTGTCCGAATTGATATAAAGTTTAAAATTGATTTAAATTTACTATAATTAAAAATGAAATATTGATAGAAGAGTTTAGTTTATTTCACCCTCATTCTTTCATTCTATCATCCTTAGCGTGAGTTAGTGATTTATGTTTTAATGCCAAGTGAGCAATGTTCAGCTATATCATAATGAAAACAAGCTAAATTTCAATGAGATAATGATGATGATGTCAGCTTTGTACTAGACCAACATGCCTTAATTGGATGTTTACAGTGAAACAACAAATCACGGGTAGACATGTTGCTTCATTCCGACACATTATCCCCCTTAAGAGTCAACCTGTCTTTGCTCTAATACTCCACAATGTTGTTTGCTTAGAGAAGTAGTAAATATCATATTTAAAGTCTTTGATTTGACCTGACCAAGGATTGAACCCATGATCTACCACATTCAAAGCAGGTACTTTAACCATTCCACCAACGAGGGTGTCTACCATTAGCTTAGAAATATTTTGACGAAATACCATGGTCAATACTAGCTAGAACTAAAATATGCATTAAACTTAACCAGAATGATTAAGACATTGTTTTACTCAGATATTTGTTTTTTTTTTAAATTTTATTCCACATCCATATCCAAGCCATAATTATAAACATAATCTACCAAAGATATGAAATTAAACTAGAGATTAACATGAGGCTGTATCACTTTCCTGATAAAGAAGTTTTATTATTAATGTTTTCACAAGAAATTCAGTAGGACATACGCTAGTTGTACAATCACAGGAAATAAGAACCTAGATATTAAATTTAGTGCACACAACACTTTTCTGGAATAATTTTCATCAGGTACAAAATCAAAAGATCGGCGAGCCAAATAATTAAAATATGTTTGGGAGTAATAAAACTAAAGAGCCTAAAAATGATAGTTAATATTGGCTTAGGTCACCTATGTCTGAGGGTGGAGAACCTTAGTTTTCATTAACTTTCTGACCAACTTGTCCATTCGGGCAAGTGCCATATTGATTTTACTTGCCCGAAACTGTAAACTACTAGCCAGAATTCTTAAGTGCCATTTATGCATGTAGTGCAGAACTATGCAATCTACAATGAGCGTTCATAGAGTAGAATAACCCCTCATATTAAAGGAATACTCCAGTCAGTTGAAAAGTTGTTTTAATTCAATTCATTATAACTTTTTATTCATAAATAACTTATTATTTAAAAAAAAAGCACCTTTATTAACATTAATATACCCAATTAAAAATGTGAATATTTGGAATTTCCTGTCGTAGTGTAAGCGGCCATGACACTTATTCATGTGACGTCACAGGGTCGGATCATGTTAGTTGAATAAATAACATGTATCTGACTCTTCCCTACATCGTGCCCGTTTGGTTATGTTTTAATATAAAATTAACTGCAATACAATGTTTATAATCGTATATCGTTCTAATTTCTTTTCTTAATATTCCCATCCAATGTTACATTTTCATAAAACAATGAGTTTATTTGTATCGGGAGGGGGGAGGGTCTACGTATAATTTCATCTTTCCCATGTTTTTCGAGGTCACTGGTCGATGTGTTGACAAGGGTAATTACACAAAAAAATTCTTCTCACATATTCCCTTTTAATTTCGTTAGTGCAATAAAATGCTTAACATGAAGTCATAATGATTTTGTAAATATCAAAAGATAAATATACGACGTTATTTTACGATTTACATAATTTTTTATTATAAAATTGCAACTGATAAATACTGATATAATATACGATACCGGCACTAATACGTCACAGCTCTTTTGGAAGAGCTTTAATTTTAGGAATAATCCGAGAATGTATTATGTCCCTTGTCTCCTCACATTGTAGAGTGTTGAAAAATGGCGACCCCCATTGTTTGGAACAACAGGCAACTTCAATCACCAAATTCTACCTTACCGTATATTATTTCTAACATTCATTAACACAAATGTCTTTTAGTTAATGTCATTTAAATATTCACACTAACCATGGAGTTTTCCTTTAATTATTTACACCTTATGATGTGGGCATAGTGTTAGTGCATCATTCGGCTATTTTTGTTAGAAAATTTAATTTTCCTTAGGCCAAATAAAATTGATTGTTGGTTTCCCTTAACCATAGGGAAATTTTTTAGGGCCGGCAGGCATGGTTTTTTTTTTTTTTTAACTCAGAGATATTGCAAATTAGGGTTTTGCTATCTTTTCCATGAAGGTTAAACATTTTGCATCACTCTTGTTTCGTTTGATAAATGCGAACATTTCTGTAAATGACCAGCCAGAATGGTTCCACTGGGCACACCGCCGGTGGCCATTTTATACACACTGTACGTCACGTACACGTTTTAGATCAGGGTCATTTTACCGATATCTTAAGCGGTTTGGCGATCTAGACCAATGACCTTGACAGGTGGAAAAAACATTGAAAAAGCATGGCTGCACTTCATCTCCGCGAATATTGAAAATGACTGTAATTGTTTACGATAACAAAAATCTCCATATCACTGTAGAAGACACACGACCGGTGTTTATTTTATTTATTTATCAGTAATAAAAAACGACCCGAACATATCATAGAATCAGTTTCACTTGCCCAATCGGACAAGTTGGGTGACGTTTTCACTTGCCCTAAGACGCGGAAGCAGGTCAAATCGCCCCACTGCCAACTCGCCCCACTTCTCGTACCAACTCGCCCCACTTTCGAGACAAGTCGTCCCACTATCATTGGACAACTCGCCCCACTATAATAATACATGAAATTAGAAATTGATTAAACTTGTTAAAGATGATTATTTAATATAATAATTAAAAATACATCGTTCAATCTAGTAATGGTTAATTAGTTAACAGAAATTGATTAAACTTAAGGTGATAAGGTAAATTAGATCGTCTAATCAAATTGATAATTAAAGCTCAAACAAGTTTTAATCGGTTGTTGTTTTAACAATTAACAATGATATTGTTTATATAATAGAACACTTTGAAAAGATAAAAGCAAGTTTGGGTTTGAGAAAAATATCTTGGCTTGGCATTGAAATGATAAATAGGAAAGCCAACGTTTTCCTGCATTCACAATGTCTACAGATAATCCGTGTGTTGTATGTCGTAATTCTGTCCGTAGTAGGCAGGAGGGGCTGCAGTGTGACAACTGTGACCAGTGGCAACACCGAAAATGTAATTCTGGTAAGTCTTTTCTTTATATTATTTAATTTTATATACATATATATGCTGAGAACAAAGTATCTTTCTATAATCACGGGTGGTTTGCTACGTCACACGCACGGATACTTGAACATCGCCTCGAGGTAGGTTTATGCAGTTGTACAGTTTAAAAAAAGGAAAACCAAGTAGTTCACCGAAGGGCCCACATATCAGACTTCATTGTTAGCATACATTCATTGCGTGGAAACCCGTCAGTTTTGCAAACACTTCTGTACAGTTAAATGGTTTTTGTGTGAATGGTATCCTTGCCCTGAATTTTAACTGTACATCAGAATCTTTCCAGAATCGTATAATGAATATCATAATTTAATTACGTTGAGCGTGAATTTCTTTTCATTTACATGTATGCCGTGAACATCGAACTAGCAGAATATTTTAAACTGTATATAGAGAATAATACATGGCAAAATCCGTATCATATGCCGTATCATCCCGAGATACCAATATCATCCAGAGGGCCTTTATTCAAAATTACTGTATTTACCACTAAATATATGATAAATATTAATATTTGATCTCTTCCTTTGATAATTTTATTTTTACTATATTCATATATTGTAGGTATGACTAGACAAGAGTACTGGCAGTTGGTAAAAGAAGAGAAGACCTTCACTTGGTGGTGTATAGAGTGTGGTGAGCCACAACCAGTTGCTGAGAGTACAACCATTCCAGACTCACCACAACCCAGCAATGACCAGCACCCAGAGTCGCCTCTACGATAACTTCATGCATCTTTTAACATCAGTGTATCGTTTGAGATGCCAACAGTGCATAATGAGAGGTAAGTGAAATTGAATACAATTTAAAAATGTAATATTGTTTTTGGGACACCGAATAGCTAAAGACAAAAACTGTTTCAGGAAATCAATGATTTAGTTTATTTTCTTCAATCTAGATCATTTATCATTATTTCAATTTATACATACCAAGATGGATGACGTTTGTCGATGTGCAAGATACTTACCGTTACATTGATATGCTCAACATCAACTTAGCAGTACTTAATATTATAAATATACTTAATATAATGTTAATATATGTATCGAATTTAATATATGCAGATTATTTGGTGACATTTTTGGTAATAGTATGTTTTTTCCCCCTTCTAGTTCCATTGCTGACGAGACAGTAGCCAACATAGAGCCAGCCGACGACTTCATCACCTTCACAGTAGTTGACTCTGGTACACAACGCACCAAGCGTAAGCTAGTAGACAGCCATGGCTACACTTATAATGTAAATGTAATTATAATTGTATTATAAAACGACTTGGCATATTGGTTTGGGTATACAACTATATTGTTATGGATTGATTGATAGATTAATTAATTTGTTTAGGGAATGTTATTATGAGACTTAGAATTAGAACTATGGTGTAACACTTTAGAATGTTTATATGAAGTAATATCAGTAGCATCTGGGAACAGTACTCCGCCGGATCTATATCAACCACAAGACTGCTGAACCAGTGTGGCCGTGTAAACGGACCTGTTGTCGAGTGTGTCTTGTAAATATTGTGCTCAAATGTAAAACATTATCATAGTTAAATAAACTTATGAAGACATTATTTATAGCTAGTGCTTGTCTCTTTGTTAAACTAAACATATATTGTTATACTATGTATTGTTATACTATGAATGAAACAAATAAAAATAATAAAATACACTTGTATACTTATTTTACTGACAAACATATTTTATCCTATATCCATTTATATGTTGGTTCACACTCAACTAAAAAATCATGTCTTCATGAATATCAAAGTTACACAAACAAAACATCGTTCAGCATAAAATAATATACATAATTTATTCCACAATATTCGCGGGTGACCAAATAAAAGTGGGGCGAGTTGGTACGAGAGGTGGGGCGAGTTGGCAAAAAAGTGGGGCGAGTTGGAGTGGGGCGAGTTGACAGTGGGACAAGTTGTCTGGCATTCTAAGACGCATTTCACTTGCCCCGAGCAATCGGACAAGTGTTAATGTCGAACCCTGCCTATACTACTATAATTCATAATTACACAAATAGGACAAGGGTATATATACTTCCAGAGTGAGGGATGCATGGTCCTGGAAAAGGTGCTGTGCCATGGTAAATTTGTCTTGGAGAAAACATCCAATTACATGACCTAAGGAAATATAATGCTAAACTTTGATCTCTCAGCACTTTAACCCAATATACTAATGGATATTCACTGATTCAAGGATTAAAAAAAAAATATGCTCGATATAAAATTAGTGAAATCTGTCTAAAAGAACCATGGATAAACCAGAATACTGTATAAAAAAAACTGAATTTTCAATAAAGTTCCAATGTAAGAAGTGTTTGTTAATTTACCCTGTATAAACCGAACACCTGTCTATTCTGAACACAAAACATGGCCCCAAGGAGGTTTGGTTTAGACAGGTTTCACTGTATAATAAATCACCTCTTGAATAAAAGCATACAGGAATGGTCCAGCTGATATAACTTGGTGCATGTCTAGAAATGTCTGTACTTGTGTCACTATAGCCTGTACTTGTTTCTTAGGCAATTCTAAAGCCTTCTCTAATGAAGCCACATTTACTCTGAAATAAATAACATAGATATACCAGTCATCACGATGACCACAATGATTTATTGTGCTTAATGCCACTTTCAGCAATATTTCAGCTATATCATGGCGACCAGTTTTAGTGGTGGAAGAAGCCGGAGTACCCGAAGAGAACCACCGACCCATGGGCAAGCAACTAATAAACTTCATCACTTGCGGCTGCGAGTTGAGTGAACCCTTTTTTGTAATTTACAAATCCAGCAGCGAACCCACACCATCTGATCCTCTTGCCCAAGACCAGTATAACATTGTTCGGACCAGTAAATTGTGCAACATTTTATTATGGCTTTTGATCTATATTTTTGTAACACTAACAATATTTCTCAACAAGATTATAAGACAAGTAATTCTAACTAGAGGCTCACATGAGCCTGTATCGCTCACCTGGCATAACTAAGTCCTCTTAAGAATGTCTGCATGCCGAATACATCTAAGTTACTATTCAAATCCCATAGGGTTCTATGTTAAAACTATGTCTGCTCATGGCAGCCATCTTGGATGGAGGTAGTAGTCACCAGACACAATTTTAAAAGTATACTACCCAAGGACCATCCATGCCATATTTGCTTTAAATTGGCTGACTGGCTTCAGAGGGAAGACTTTTAAACAATTTTTCCATAGGGTCCTATGTTAAAACTATGTCCGCTGACTGCGGCAATCTTGGATGGAGGTCGGGCTCACAGGACATAATTTTGAAAGTTGACCACCTAAGGACCATTCATGCCATGTTTGCTTTAAATTGACTTGCTGGTTTCAGAGGAGAAGACTTTTAAACATTTTTTCCATAGGTCCTATNTTAAAACTAAGTCGAGTCATGGTGGCCATCTTGAATTTCCGATCAGCAAACGATTCACAAGTTTAGTACAGGATCACCCAATGATCATTCCTGTAAAGTCACAATTCAATTGGCTTAGTGGTTTCTAACAAGAAGATTTTTAAAATTTCGACCAATCAGAACACATTATGAGCCCTGGCAGCCATGTTGGATTTCTGATCAGTGCCAAAAACAATCTTGTATATGAACATTTCTGCCAAGTTTGGTTCAAATCTGTTTCGTGGTTTCAGAAAAAAAGATGAAAATGTGAAATTCCCATAGGGTCCAATGTTAAACTAAGTCTAGTCATGGTGGCCATCTTGAATTTCCGATCAGCAAATGATTCACAAATTTAGTACAGGATCAC
>MJUT01007211.1:0-48812 GCA_002080005.1 Gigantidas platifrons
GGGTGACTAGGCAAATTAAATGCCTTATAGCTCAGGCCCTGGGGGTCATAGCCCACCCCCTTCCTGGAGTGCACTTTATAATAGTTGAGATCCCCACCCCTAAACCATATATATTTATGATCAGGGTGACTAGGCAAATTAAATGCATTATAGCTCAGACCCCGGGGTCATACCCACCCACGACCTGAAGGGAACTTTTTAATGGTTGAGATCCCCTCCCCTAAACCATATATATTGATGATCAGGGTGACTAGGGAAATTAAATGCCTTATAGCTCAGTCCCTGGGGTCATACCCCACCCCTACCTGAAGTGAACTGTTTAATGGTTGAGATCCCCACCCCTAAACCATATATATCTATGATCAGGGTGACTAGGCAAATTAAATGCCTTATAGCTCAGGCCCAGGGGTTCATACCCCACCCCTACCTGAAGTGAGCTTTTTAATGGTTGAGATCCCCACCCCTAAGCCATATATATTATGATCAGGGTGACTAAGCAAATTAAATGCCTTATAGCTCAGGCCCTGGGGATCATAGCCCACCCCCTACCTGGGGTGAACTTTATAATAGTTGAGATCCCCACCCCTAAACCATATATATTTATGATCGGGGTGAATAAGCAAATAAAGTGCCTTATAGCTCAGGCCCTGGGGTCATACCCCACCTGTGTAGGCTATGGAATGTTCTGTATTAAATTTCTTCAGAGCAGAATGCAAGGTGAGTGACACACGCTCAGCTCAGTGCTGAGTCTCTAGTTTTTTTGGCACTACATAAATATCTATCAGCATCTTTTATTGGGTCATGTCAGGTTACCTTTATTCCTCTGACTCAAATCAAGACATTAGATATATTATCCAATTAGACAAATTCTCCAACATGTGTTGCATTTTAATTAATAGACTCATTGCTGATTGGTCGGTTGAAAATATTAACACTGGCATGACCCCATACAGGAGGTTGTTAAATTTTAGTGTATGACCAAAACAAAATATAAAAAATTGAAGAATGTGTATTAAAGATGCAATATTCTAAGCTCACCAAAGGGCCATGTGAGCTTTTGTCATCACTTTGCATCCATTGTCGTCATCGTCGACGTCCGCGTCTGTAATCTTTTCATATTTTCACCTTCGTCTCTGAAACCACTGAACAGATTTGGACCAAACTTTGCAGAAGTGTTCATTGGGAGGTCCTCTACCAGATTTGTTATTTTGGTGCAGATCGGAAATCCAACATGGCTGCCATGGCCAATAATGTGTTCTAATTGGTTGAAACTTTGAAGATCTTCTTGTCAGAAACTACTCAGCCCATGGAATTGTTACATTATAGAAATGATGACTGGGTGGTCTTCTACCAATTTTTTTTTTTTTTGCGGATCACATATCCAAGATGGCCGCTACAGGGCAACTTACTTTACCATTGGACCCTATGGGAATTTCATTGAAAAACCTTTTTGTGAGAAATTACTCAACAAATTGAATATTTTGTATTAATGTTCCTTGGATGGTTCTACACCTGATCTATTATTTTGGTGCAAATCGGAAATCCAGCATGGCTGCCAGGGCCAATATTGTGTTCTGATTGGTTGAAACTTTAAATATCTTCTTGTCAGAAACTACTCAGCCCATGGAATTGTTACATTATAGAAATGATGACTGCGTGGTCACAGTGCTTGTTCAAAAATGTCACAAAAAGTAAGGGTAAGCACCAAAAATCAGGGTTGGTCGGGTTACCGGAAACACAGTATTTTTTGTATTTTTCCTTGTGTATTTGGTGAGGATTGGAAATTCAAGATGGCCTCCTTTGATGGATAAAGTTTAACATAGAACCCTGTGGGAAATTCACATAAAAGTCTTCTTCTCTGTAACTATTTGCTCACTTTGAACCAAACTGGGCAGCAATGATGATTGGATGGTCCTTTACCAGAATTATAATTTTTGTGCTGATCGATTAATAAACATGGCTGCCAGGGGAAGATAATGCTTTCTGATTCGTCAATCTTTAAATATCTTCTGGTCAGAAACTACTGATTCAATTGAATTGATTTTCTGGTGTGAATGATCTATAGATGGTCCTTGACCTAAATTGTAAATTTGGTACCGATTGGAAATTCAAGATGGCTGCCATAGACGGACAAAGTTTAATATAGAAGCCTATAGGACCCTATGACAATTTGTACTATATAAGTTGTTCTTTTCAGAAAGTACCAAGCCAGTTGAGTTGATTTGTTTTCATGCTGCTTCTAACTGCAAACAGAAAGACTTGAAAAATATGCTTGTTGATAACCTTCTTCCAGAATCAACACTTAAGCAGTCTAATATATTTACCATTGGAGATTTTAATTTTGACTTGCAAAGCAAAAACTTTAGGTTTTCAGAATTTATGGAGCACACATTCAGTAGTAAGCAAATTGTGTTTAAAGTCACAAGAAAATATGAATCTTTGTTAGACTTGGCATTTCTAAAGATTTACCCTGCCAAGTTTTACCAGATGAGCGATTACAGGCTCTCTAGAGCCTCCAGTTTGTTTAAAATTTTCTCTGTTTCATTGCATTTCTGTAAATTAATCAGTGATATCAAAGGTGACATGGTTGTTAGGGAAATTGATGGTCTACAATAACATTTACCAAATAAAAAGATATATGCATTACAAATAAGAGAAACTAATTCACTAAACATGACATTGTATTTTCATTGTTTTCAGATTGATAGTCGTAGCAGAGAAACAAATAGTGTACAACAAATTCCCTATACCACTCATCAATAGATTGGAGAAACACTTTCTGTCTTTAAAGACTATATTGACACCAGGCCAGCTAGAATTAACAGAAAAATTACAGAAGTGGGCACAGGATTTCTGTGAAACAAAAACACCAGCTTACATGAGAAAAAAGTAAGGCTTTTGATTTTGAAAAAAAAATAAAGTAAAAAAACAATTTGTGTGAAACCTGTTTAAAAATGTTAAATTGAATTATATGAAAACCAAATTAAATTTAACAAGAGATAAAATATTTTCTCCCATTATGACATCATTTTAACCCTGCTGAACCAGTTGTGGAAAAATCTGTAATCCTCTAGAGGATTAAAATGTCTCGTGCCTTTCCCCGCATTTGACTCGTTTGACAGCTTTTGAAATCAAGTTCGTGTTAAATAATGGGAGAAACAAATTCTCCTTCAGTTGCCCATGTGGGTTACGATATTTCTCCACTCTTGAGAGTTAAATAAACAAAATTAGCCACTCGCCTAACGCCTCGTGGTTAAAATTTTTAAATTAACTCTCTTGAGTGGAGAAATATCGTAACCCACGGGCAACTGAAGGAGAATCTATATATCTATATAAAAAGTACATTTGTATATTCTTATAGATTCATCTAAAGTTTAGTATAGCCAGGTTTGTTAAGACATACTCCACTTACTAATCATTTTGTATACATATATGAAAAGCCTTCAAACAATGATGAAATCTGTATATTAATCTTTGAATTTATGTTGGAACCCCTCCCACTTCCAGTTTCCCACCACAGGTCATACAACACAGCTTCTTCTCTGCTTCCCTGCCAACACTTGATGTGTTTTACACCATATACACACCAAGGTTGGATACACCAGGTAATCCCGGATACAGTGGCTGAGTAGAATATAAAGCAGTGCAGAGTAAAACAACATAAGTATAAAAGATACAAAGTCAGGTTTGGGCAAACTAACCACAGTTTATTTCAAAGCATGATTTAAATTTGAAATAATGCAAGAATAAGCATGAAAACACAAGTTTTCCAATTAATGAATAAAAGATAAACTGTGGTTCTCCACTCCACAGATCATAAACATAGGAAATGTTATCTGTAGATCAAAACTAAACTAAAACAAACAAAGTGTATAATAGATACTATAAATTGAAATATCTTAGCAATATGAACATAACGGCTTAGGGTGTGGAAACGGCTTAGGGTGTGGAGGGTGGGAAAAAAGGAGATACGATTTTTGCAAAGGCTAAATCGATGCTGACTGCTGAAGCAAATTTTTAGAATGCAAGAACGGATGCTGGGATGACGCCGAGTTTGAAAAATTCTGTTATCTGATTGGTCAATGTTAACCCAGGAATTTTGAATATTAAATTATGATTGGTTGACCTAATTTCCAGTCATAACAAATTTGAAAAAATATGAAACGATTTGATTGGTTGTTGAGCTCTACACAGCAAAACAATTTGAAGTGAGGTTTAAAGGAGTATGGCAATTTATACGAAACTAAAGACAGCACATATTCTGATTAATAATGTATTTATTAAAAATACTCCCATTAATCTTTGAATTTATGTTGGAACCCCTCCCACTTCCAGTTTCCCACCACAGGTCATACAACACAGCTTCTTCTCTGCCTCCCTGCCAACACTTGATGTGTTTTACACCATATACACACCAAGGTTGGATACACCAGGTAATCCTGGATATAGTGGCCGAGTAGAATATAAAGCAGTGTAGAGTAAAACAACATAAGAATAAAATACACAGGCCATACAACACAGCTTCTCCTCTGCCTCCCTGCCAACACTTGATGTGTTTTACACCATATACACACCAAGGTTGGATACACCAAGTAATCCCGGATACAGTGGCCGAGTAGAATATAAAGCAGTGTAGAGTAAAACAACATAAGTATAAAAAATACAGTCAGGTTTGGGCAAACTAACCAGTTTATTTCAAAGCATGATTCAAATTTGAAATAATGCAAGAATAAGCATGAAAACACAAGTTTTCCAAATAATGAATAAAAGATAAACTGTGGTTCTCCAAAGAAAAATGTCCAAACCTGAGATGTAGTAGTAGGGAAAACATATGATAGTAAACACACAATTATATTATCATTGTAAACAAACCAACAACAAGTTTTAAAATGTTTAAAAAGTTAGTGACACAAATTATAAACTGTCAATAACATTATCTGCCGCATCACTGCACTAGAGTCCGAATAAAGCTGGCAAATTCAGGAAAAAAAGTGGCAAGACCCTGACCAACAAACTTATAAAATAGCACACACACACACACACATATATATATATATATATAGTAATGCATGTGTAAAATAAAATTAATACATGTATCAACATTAATAGACAAAATAAAGGGTCTCCAACATTTTTTACACACTACAATATGTTTACAATATCAGAGCAGCTCATTATACTACAAATAAAAATATCTAAGCCTTGCACAGAGCTTGTGCAAAACGATTCATAGCCAACTGCCTATGTTGAAAGGAGGGGTCTAAGTATTTTTTGTAAGTGTCACTCTTCCAGTCTCCATGGGACTGGATAAGTTCAGATGGGACACCACATTCTAAAGCGAAGGAAGCACCCCCTCGTCTGAAACTATGTCCTGAATAAAGGGTGTTGTTAATGCCCAAAACTGAAAGGGACCTTTTCAGTTTGGAAAGGAACACTGAATAAGTTAGAGGAATAACTTTAGTACTGTTTTTATATAAAAAGGCTGGAGAGCAAGAGCTATTGGCTGGGGCCATTTTGAATGATAATAATAAGGCCTGGGCAGGGCAAAAGAGGGACCCAGGGATTCGGGGCAAAGGAATTTTAAGGACTCTCTCTGCATTTTGAATTGTTTTTGTCTTAATTATACTTAAAATGACACCATCTTTGTGAAAGACTACAGCTTCTCTGCTTAAATGGCGATGCTGGATCAAACTCGGTTTGTGATGTGACAAAAAGATTTGACTTGCGAAAAAACGAGAAAAAGGCCACCAAGCAGGCAGCCCAAAAAGTAATGTCGGAACTACGACTTAAATTTAATTTAGAAAAAATTCCTTGTAAAATAGCTGGGGTAATGGGAAATTTGGGATGACGGGTGTCCCCTAAAAGATGCTTTGCTCTTTTCAGAACCCCTTGAATATAATGAGAATTTATAGGGGAGGGTATTTGCGCTTCCTTATGAAGGAGATTTATGACCGAAAGATAATTTTGTATAGATTTAAAACATAAACGGCCAGACAAAAATGCTATATATCTTGCGAGGTTAAGATCACTTAAAGGTACTAAAGTTATATTAATCTGAGTGCAAAAAGTGCAGTAAGATTTAAAATAAAGCACGTAAGTCTTTTTTGTTTACTCAGCAAAGGTGTGACATCGAAACAAGGCAACAATGTTGTCCAGAGCTTGAATATTACTGGTGTTTAACATGCCTGGATAAAAGAAAAGATAAGGCTGCGTTAGACATGTGCTCATGAAGGTGAATTAACCTTAAAGGGGCAGGGAGGCAATAATGCAAAAAATATATAAAAGAAGAAGATTCATGCAGGCGGGATATATTGTCTGCTAATACATTATCTTTCCCCTGCACACGAAGTGCTACTATATGAAAATTGAAAGATGCAGATAGCCAAAATAAACGCAAAAGGTAGGACATTAGAGTCTTATTTTTTGAAGTACCCTTGTTGAGGCATGTGACTGTTGTCATGTTATCAGAAAAAATAATCACTCTTTTGTTTCGCCACTGCCTTGCCCATCTAATGGTTGCTAAAACTACTGAAAAGGCTTCAAGCTCATTTATATGAAGACTATTTGCGAAAGGAAAATCTACCGCCCAGTTTGCATAAAACCAGTCATCTTGATAATAACTCCCTGCACCTGTGCGGCAAGCATCTGTGCAGACAGATGTAATAGCCAATTTATCAAGCAGTAATGATTTGCCATTAAACTTTGCCATAAATTTGTGCCACCATGCAATATCAGCTAAAACCTCGCCTTTGAGGAGTATTTTGTGCCAATCACGCTTTAGTGATGTAATGCAGTCAATAATTCTACGGAGGAATACTCTCCCGCCCCGAATCACTGCCGATGCCCAGTTTAGCTTCCCAGCAAGGGACTGTAATTGCTTTTTTGAAGCTCGTTTGCGAACTTTAAAATTGTCCAACTCTAGCCGCAAGAGGGACAACTTATCTGCAGAAAGCCTAAGTTCCATGGCTGAGGAATCTATTTCTATCCCCAAAAAAATAATTGAGGTGGTGGGATCAACCACCTTTGACCAATTTATCATAAACCCCAATTTTCTCAACAAGTGAATCAAGGTGTTTAAAGCCAATCTGCACCTGTCCTTTGTTGACTCGCATATAAGAAAATCATCCAAGTATGCAATTATGGTAAAACCCCAGCGTGACATCATTCTGCGCACGGCTTGAGAGAGTCTATGGAATATGCCAGGAGCTAATTTTGAACCAAAAGGGAGTTTCTTGTCAATAAAAGTATATTCTCTGCCATCAGAAAAAGTCCATTGAAAACCTGTTACCTCTTGACTTGTAGCACTGATGCGGACAGACCTGTATGCCGATTTAAGGTCAACTTTACTCATATAATAACCTTTTGACACCAATTTTGCTGCATCATCAATTGTTTGAAAACGTTGCTTTTCAAAGTGGCTAACAAAATCGTTTACAGCTGTGCCATCCGGATGGCTGCAATCGTGAATCGGATGTACACCCCCATCCGGTTTGGGAGTTACTCCTAATGGACTTATAATTCTCGGGGAAGATTCAGTCAAAACATAGTTCCCACAATCAATTTCGTTTAATATTTGCAAATGGGCTTTTTCGTATAATTGGCTACCAGGTAAGGCAGACGGATGATTTTTTGCCAAAATGCCAACAGGCAGATTTTCTTGATTAACAATATCAAAGCCAAATTCAATCCCATGAAGTCAAAATGTTTTATCAAAATCATTTTCAAGTTCAATTTCCCAAGCTTCAAGATTAAGATCACGCATAGGTTTTACCAAGCCTGCTAGTTTTTTGGATGTGGAAAAAAGTGTGTGGAGGCAGAGTGCAATTTCCCACAACCTGGCATGTTACAGGAGTGCTCAAATTTGCATGCAGAGAGTGCAACCCTGGCGTGAGTTAAACTTCTTACATATCTCCTTGCCTGATGCCGAATGCAAAATAAATTTCCCCTGATATTGGGCCCCACGTTGTGGTTGTGGCTTGGAAGGGCGTGCCATCTTAGGTTTTAAAAAAACAGTTTGGATATGAGGAATGTCTGTACCCCATCTGAACTTATGTCTACCCTGTAGACGCCGATATTCTCTGTCATAGAACAGAACAGAGGTCATGTCATGAGTAGTAATCAATTGATAAATCCTGGTCGTGTAAGACAGATAATCAATTATATTTGCCTGGCTTAAACTGCCCTCCTCTAACATTTTATACAAAATGGCCAAACTAGCCATAGACCATTGACATAAAGAAATTAATTCCAGCTTAGGCTTGGAAGGCCCAGATTTCATCATTAAAACTTGTGCCACAGGCACTTACAAAGTCAACAATAATATCATGGTAATTATCTTGAGTATTTGTTAAAGATTTAATATAAATTTGAGGGTCTTGCCACGAAAAATTTTCCCCAAGAAACCCAATGTTTCTACCTGAATTTGCTGTAATCGGTTGTCCATGTTGCTGCTGTTGAAGTTGGCCCAATACCTCATCTACATAGGCATCACCGGTGTTTACAGAATTGGTCACATTGTTATCGGAAGATCCGGTGGCACCATCTTTATTCGGTTGCGCATGCCCCGAATTGTGAATCGTCCTCGGCCCTTGTCGCATCTTCCGACAAAAATGTTTGCTTCACCACCTTCATCAACAATTTAATCTGTCCCACCGGAATTTTAGATTTTGCAAAATCCATGGAATCAAAACCCAGGGAAATAATGGCCGCGGTCGTGGCTTCACTTAGTTTTTTGGCGGCAGCCCACATCTTCACTTTCTCAATGTCTGACATAGCATTTACTGTCTCTTCGGCCATTTCACAAGTCAATTTTAAAGCCAAATTAACTACACATGTGTCACTTATTCTCTCCTGTGAAGTCTGCACCACCGCTCTGTACAAATTTTATCCATGCACAAAAACACACATCGCAACACGTAGAACAGTCTAACCGAATAAAAAACAATGTTCTTGCAACATCGCCTTGAGTTTCTGTAATATATTCAGCATATCGGTAAATTTCTTCCTCGGAAGGCACATACCATGTGGGTATTTTAAGAAGGTTTGACACAACTTTCGAAAAATGATCAAAGTCCAACCACCGATCTTGCTGTATTGTATATGTGTCCATTATATACAGTACATGATTTTAAATTAACTCCAATATTAAGGCAAGAGCTTGATATATATAAAAAAAAAAAAAAAAAGGAGATACAATTTTTGCAAAGGCTAAATCGATGCTGACTGCTGAAGCAAATTTTTGGAATGCAAGAACGGATGCTGGGATGACGCCGAGTTTGAAAAATTCTGTTATCTGATTGGTCAATGTTAACCCGGGAATTTTGAATATTAAATTATGATTGGTTGACCTAATTTCCAGTCATAACAAATTTGAAAAAATACGAAACGATTTGATTGGTTGTTGAGCTCTACACGGCAAAACAATTTGAAGTGAGGTTTAAAGGAGTATGGCAATTTATACGAAACTAAAGACAGCACATATTCTGATTAATAATGTATTTATTAAAAATACTCCCATTAATTTTTAATTAATTGTTCAAAGCTCTGCATAAATCAAAATTATTTACTTATCCCAGTAATTTTTACACATCCAGGTTTCACTGTACTTTTTACTTTTACTTGGTTGTACTATAGTTCATGTTATATTTATGGCATTTATTAAAACAAGGTCTGATTTTCATTTTATGGATCTTTTGGTTGATCTCATTAGTAAATATTTCCTTTCCTTGGCTCAAAAATGATGTTTTGTGATGGAAAATGTAAAAAAAATATATATACAGTATTAAAATGAAGAAAAAAAACAAAAACATTGTCAGAACAATTTAAAAATCCAATAGAAAAATCCTAGAAAGAGGCAAAATCGATTGCCCTTTTTGAACTTAAACTATCCTTATAACAAGTCGTTGTGATTTAGTATTCATAATAGATTCACTTTATGGCATTACTTTTTTTTTTCAGGAAAGAGAAAAGGAAGATAGGAGACACTTTTATGGGTTACCATGACGACATGTGTGCTGCTATTATACTACATGTATGTCAGGAGAAAGGATGTGATGATCAAACTATCCCTCAGTTTGAAAGAGAGGTCAGTATTTATTTATAGTGATACAAAAAAAATATAAACACAAACTATGTCTTTTAGATGTTAAGTAATTTCTTAAAATTCATATTGTTTATATATTATGTATGCTCAACCAATCACTAAGTTAAGAAATCCAATAATAATTTTTGAACTATTTACAACTTTTTCTAGAAAGATGAGATAACTTAATAAAATGTTGTGTACTGGAAATGCATGGCATAAGAAACATTATTAAATGAACTTAGAATTATAAAAAAAAAATGTTACTCAAAATTAATCTTAATAAAAATGAAAATTATTCCTGACTTAGCTAGCCAACTTGTGTTTGCCATGATTTAGACTTGTAATATGCCATTTAAAAAATTAAATTTAGAACCTCTATCAATTTTCAATTGGGAAATAATCCACTAAATTTCCAAATACAAATTGATGGAAAATGTATTATTTATCAAATAGTTCATGGCACTAAGGGTCATATGGCAGTGTATGGACCGGTCTGTCACCCACAAAATATTATATGGACCGAAGTGAAGCTGAGGTCCACTATACTATTTTGTGGGTGACAGACCGGTCCATACAAAATGTAAACTACCATTTGGCCCTTAGTGCCATGAACAATTTATTATATTATGCTCAATACATGCAAAAAAAGGACAAACAGGGAAAATAAAAACATAAAGTATAATATATATATATTATAGATTTGTCGAGATGCACAATCAATTTTGTTATGGTGTGCAACACCTGTAGCTGCATGGCAGCTTGATGACCAACAAGTAATGCCAACATACTTTGCAGAACATGAGCATCATGAGAGCCTAGCAGATTATCTCGAGTACAAAATGATTACTGAACACAGTAAAAGCATACATGCTCAGGTACTGCATTTTTTAATACATATGTAGAGTAGAGATGTTTTTAATTATGTTTTAATTGCTTATCAAAATTTGAAAGATTTACATGATTTTTTGTTTGAGAATCTGTTTGAACAATTGTTGTTTGTTTTTGCAGGGACATAATTTGTAAATGATTTGTTCTTGGTGTATTATAATTATCTAAAACCAAGAAGCCAACTACCATAATTAAGGCTCTCACATGACCTTAGATGACTTATTGTTTTCAGTCTGTTCTTCCTTCCTTCCTTCTAAAGTTGTAAAGCAGCCAAAAGTCAATGTGTTTGAGGTTTTAATTTGTGCTAGGCCTGGATGTCTTGTTGGTTCTGTAATAATTTGTTTTGTTTTGAAGCTCATAAAGTTATATTTTTAGGTTTCAAACTAGGGTGCGATCTACAATTGATTATACAATACTTATTTTATATGACCACAGAAATTTTGTACTCGTATTATGTAATGAGTTTATCACTGTCATCTATTTATAGATAGAATCTGTGTTTGCGGTAGACGATCGCCATGTTGCATTTTGCGATTTCAGAGGTGGTGTGGCTAAGACAGTTTGTGTCACATTAGCCACACTGGCGAACGGAAATTTCCTACTTCCTTAAAAATGTCACAACGATAATTAATATAACTGATCAATACAGAATACTTAAACTGACCGTTTCAAGTGTAATATTCACAATATTTGATCAAAAACATGTTCATTTTGTTATTTCCAGTTTTAGTTTATCAATCTTACATTTGTCCCTCCATATTCGGAGCACTGCCACTGATTTGTATTGCTAGGAACACTTATCAATTTTAATAGATCGGTATATATTTTGTTAATACAGGGCACACGTTGGATGGCGATTCGGGAGAAGAAGTCGCATTGTGGAGGTTGACTTAAGTTTTGCCACGTGTAATTTATGAAAATGTCGATATCTTGTTTATTGAAATCTGTCGTATCCATTAAGTATTTTGAAAGTGATTTTCTTGAAAAGTAATCCATTTAAAGAAACTTTAATTACGTTCAATAACAAATAAAAACGGTGCCTTCGGAAGGGGGAGGCAATCATGCATTGTGTTATGGGAAATGTTGACCGATCGGTATTCTCTAACGTTTACTTAACCAAACGAATTTTTGATTTATTTTTTCTCATTTCTGTGACATAAAATCTTAGTTCTCATATTTAACATGTTCATATATGCGAAGGTTGGCCATTCAAAATAACAACAGATTTTTATCGATCCGCATCCAAGTCCGATTCGGCGATTGGTTATGTATTTTATACTTGCTGGTTGAAATTGTGATCTATTTATGTAGACAGGTATGAACATTAATACCTCTGCAATTACAAAATAGACTTTGAACTACAGTAGTTTTATTCCACTGTTGTAATTTGATTTGAGGTCTGACAAATAATAATTACAGCCTTTACTTGCTTCAGTTTTTTACTGTCGGTGTCAATATACGTTTGTGCTATATTTTCAATCCCTATATATAATTGGACCGTTGAGCAAAATTGGCAGAGACATCTTTCTTCTGCTAAAGACTACACAAAATGTGTGTGGTATTAGATCAAAGCACAGTTGGTACATATAAAAAATCACAGGTATGGATGATTCCAACATGCAGTTTGCTAAGTTTCTTTTATGAATAACTTTTATTTTAGTTATTTTTACATTTTTAGTTTATTCTTTTATTGTTATTTATTATTATTTTGTCGTTTAAAAAAAAATGTTTTGCCTGTTTACAAGTTCAACTGCAATTTTGTTAGGTTTTGTTGGGTTAAAATGCATTAACTTGTATTCTGACATATTTAATTGTGTTTATAAACTTTAACTGTTAAAATCATTAAACTTTTGAAAATGCTTTTATTTCTTTGTTCAATGTGGCTAGGTGAATTCTTTTGTAGCTAAGAGAAATTATTTCTTATTAGCCACGTTGGCTAATGCAAAAAAATATCTACCGCTAACACAGAGAATGGTTTCTTTGCAATAAATATAGTTCTAGTTAACTGATCCATCTGAATTTTGAACACAATATGATCCTTAGTACAGAAAACAGGTTGTGATTGATTTAGGGGGATTACAAGAGGCCTTTTATTGTATGTGATTGTTACATTATTTTGAAGTATTTTCTATTATTTTTTGTGTTGTGACTCCTAAAAGTATTTTCTTAGGTGTCAAAACATGTGTTTAACAGACTACAGAACCTTTGACTATTTCACTTACCTATATTTTGAAAGTAATTGTTACTTATTATTTTGAAGTATTTTTCCCCCCTATTATTTTAGATAACGACGAATTCCAAGTTACTGTCGACGGCAGACATAGACATCCTGTGTAGATGTATACCCATACAGAGACAGAATGTTACACTACTGACACTACAGTCATTTGATACAGAACAACAATTCTGTAGACAAATCAAGTAGGATTAAAATATGCAGTTTGATTGATACAAACAATATGTATATACAGTTATATTTGCCTTTAATGTCACCTTAAATTAGCAGTCACCGGCTTTAAGCAGCCAGTTTTATTACCATCCAAGGCTGGATTTTACCTTTCTTCCTAGACTCTATAAAATCATAGGTAGTTGTCTTTCAGGATGTTCTCAATGCATGATTGCACCAATTCAACTATCAAATTATTAAATAATTTATTGATTAATTGTTACAAAAACAATGCAGCTTTACAAAGCAGCCACCATATTTTTGAAACAAGTTTCCTTTCTGTAGCACTAATATGTGAATCATTACAGACCAAAACTGAAAATCCAGATCAATTGATCTTAAATAAGGGGTTACAGGGGTTGAAAATAGCACTAGCCCGACGCCCCGGGTTACCATTTTTAAATGCATGGCTACCAAATTTTGCCACAAGAAAAGCCAGACGGACTAGCGCATATAAAATCTACCATCAATCAATTTTACGTACATTGATGAAATGATGACATTCCTGTGTAAATCGAAATTCCCCATGATAAATATAGCTACCATTATAACAATAAACAATCAAAATTGTTTCCTGCTGTGGTCAAACGTTTTTATTTTTGGAACAATTCATTGTTTCGGCCAAGGGATATCAGTATTGATCAAGTGTTCCATACCCATTATGGTTTTCGATCATTTGATCTCCTACAGCCCCAGGGGTCACGTTTGAGGGTGATTCTGTTGAAGAATTCGTCTTGTGAAGCTTGACTTCCCTTTCTCGTTGGTCAAAAACGAAATCCAAGTCGCCTTGTAATTTTGAAGAGTCGACCTATGTCACCAGCGTATTTTTACCACATGTCATTTATGAAAATGTCGATATCGTGTTTATTGGTATCTACAACAAACATCTGTCGTATCCATTAAGTATTTTGAAAGTGATTTTCATGAAAAGTAATTAATTTGGGTTTAAAGATACTTTAATTTTGGTCAATAACAAATAAAAATGGCTTCATCGATCGGAAAGGTGACCCAATCAGGCAGTGTGTTACGAGAAATATTGACCGAAGCTACTTTTAACCAAACAAACTTTTTATTTATTTTTTTCTCATTTCTGTGACATAAAATCTTAGTTCTCATATTTAATATGTTCTTATATGCGAAGGTTGGCCATTCAAAATTGGTTGAAATGCATGGGGGTGCTTCAGATTTTTATCGATCCGCATCCCAGTACGATTGGTATTTTATACTTGCAACTGGGTTAAAATTGTGATCTATTTATAGAACTGTTACATTCAGACAGGTGCAATTAAAAATATACTTTGAACTACAGTATTTTATTCCATTGTTGAAATCTGACTTAAGGTCTGACAAATAATAATTACAGCCTTTACTTGCTACAGTTTTTGACTGACAGTGCTAATATACGTTTGTACTACAAATTCATTCCCTAGCTATATATAGTTGGACCGTTGTGCAAATTGACATAGACATCTCTCTTCTCCTGAAGACTACGCAAATATGACTTATCACAATTTGTGTGGTATTAAATCAAAGCACAGTAATATTTCAAAAGGGAGGGGGAGGGGATACATATAACAAATCACAGGTATGCAAGAGTCCAATAGTCAAGGTAGACTGAAATAAATATTTGACATGGAATAGATGTCCCTTAGGCAATTGTGAATTAAAAAAAACCCAGAACAAATCAGATCAGACAGTTTTAATACTGCCCCTGCACTCTATGCTTCCGTAGGGTAACAGTTACACCCGAACATATTGAAGGTCAACAGATCATGAGTCAGCAAAGTCAACAAGTAACAAACAGAAACTGCAAGGACCTGACGGTGATCACGAAATAACTGTAACAAAAAAAAAATGCAAAATATGAGAAGCCCAAACATAATTTTCCAGGGTGAACACTGAAGTTTTTTCCAGGCGAGGGCTAGTACTTGAATCTGTCAGGCTAGCAAAAAATCATCTACAAATAGCCCAGGGCTAGTTAGGTGTGAAAGAAAATTTCAACCCCTGGGTCAGTAGTCTTGTGTGGTCATTTTACCTATGTCACAAGTATGACTGTTGAATATATGTTTTACTAAATATATACACAATATTTATATCTTATCCATTTTTAGATTCTCATCTTTTATCAAGTTCTGGTCATGATCATTATGACAAGAAAGTTTAATAGATTAATCTACCTTTGCAGTAAATTCCTATCACCGCTAAAGTTGTGAGTTCAATTCTAGTTCATGGTAATGTGTACTCGATTCAACTTTATGCGTTAACTTTTGTCAGTTACTTGTGGCAGGTTGGTCATTTTCATAGAGTATACTAATGTTTTCTCCACTAATAAACTGACTCACAATAAAATGTCATTAAAGATCCTTAACCACAAATTTCTGAAAATGCATTCATATTTGCAATAACAAAACACAAATCTGTAATACAAGTTGTTAAAGTTGTCTTAACACTGTTTTCAAGGTATTCTTTTGTCACTTACAATAATCTGAGACCGCCACAATTTGAGAGCTATTTGTCAATTGTCGTATAGGAGAGTGCAAACAAAAATACTAAAACTTTTTCTTGAGAAAGGGTCATTATCTTTTAAAACTGGTAATGCTTACAGTAGAATGTACAGTTAATTCAATATGGACACATATTCAGTGTAAATATGTATTGTATTGAATGATTTAACACATGGTCTGATCCGAAGGACAAATTCGTCAGACGTTTTATTATGTTTACAGAGGTACATAAACTGTCTTTACAAATTAACAGAGTTATTAACATAACCATGATTCTGATTTTATTGTTTGTTTAGGAGTAATACCACTAAAGAATTTTCCATAGCCTTCTATGTTAAATAAAATCTTTTTGAGCTTTCATACAGGTTTTACCTTAAGTTTAATCTAAGTGACACTCATATCTCATGGAAGGGGTACCTAATCAGAAGCCAAACACCGAAAATCAACATACATTCAATTGCATATAAGAAAAAACAGACAGTCGGAAGATGTCTAACGTCAAAATTTCCTACTTTCACTTTCGATTTAACACAAATTCTGGTGGTTCCTTTCCAATGCAATCATTTTTATGCCCCCACGACGAAGAGTCAGGGGGCATATTAATTTACCCTTGTCCGTCCGTTCGTCCGTCCGGATATAGATACATGGTTTGTCCGGCTATCTCCTCCTACAGTTTTGGAGCTACAGCTTTAATATTTTGTATGATTTTATACACATAATGGAGGTGTGCATGTCCACAGGATTTTGATTTTCATCAAATATTCTCAAAATGACAAGTAGTTGGACTGAGTCATTTTTTTCGTACTAGCTGCATAAAGGGAACATGGTTTGTCCGGCTAACTCCTTCTACAGTTTTGGAGCTACAGCTTTAATATTTTGAACGATGTTTATACACATAATGGAGGTGTGCATGTCCACAGGATTTTGATTTTCATTGAATATTCTCAAAATGACAGATAGTTGGACTTAGTCATTTTGTTCGTCTGTCCGGATATAGATACAGGTTTGTCCGACTATCTCCTCCTACAGTTTTGGAGCTACAGCTTTAATAATGTGTATGATGTTTATACACAAGATGGAGGTGTGCATGTCCACAGGATTTTGAATTTTATCAAATAGTTGATAATGACAGGCAGTTGGACTTTTTTTAGCTCATCTTGCCAAAGGCAATGTGAGCTTTTGCCATCACTTGGCGTCCGTCATCCGTTAACTTTTCACATTTTAATCTTCTTCTCTGAAACCCCTCAGCCAAATGAACTGAAACTTGGTAGTAAGCATCTATGGAAGGTCCTCTATAAAAATTGCTCATTACGTCCCAATCCGTTAACAAACATGGCCACCACAGGCGATTCTTGTTTCTGATTGGTTGATTTTTAGCTCACCTGACCCAAAGGGTCAGCTGAGCTATTGCCATCACTTTTCGTCCGTCGTCTGTCGTCCGTCGTCCGTCTTTCAACATTTCACATTTTAATATTCTCCTCAGAAACTACTGGGCCAATTGCAACCAAACTTTGGTGGAATGGTCCTTGGATGGCCCCTTCCAACATTGTGTCCGGTGATCTCGACTTCAAACCTAGATGGCCGCCAAGCTAAAACTAGAAAAAAAAAAGGGGATGAAATTTCAATTGTCCGTTGCTGCTTTAGTATAAGTCAAAATGTGCTCAAATTTTAACTGCAGCTACATGGCAATGAGTAGTTTAACATATATGCCGGATTTTTCTGTGAAATGTTTCTTTCAGCCGATTTATACCGATTATACAAATTAGGCATATTTTGTACTTTTCGTCCTTTATTTCAAAAACTATAAGAGATAGATGTTAAGATTAAATTGCTAAAATGTGCAGCATGTCAAGATCTACATACCCTGCAATTTTGAAGTAAATCCCATTACCCGTTTTGGAGTTATTGCCCTTTTTAGCTCACCTGGCCAAAGGCCATGTGAGCTTTTGCCATCACTTGAATTGGCGTCCGTCGTCTGTCTGTCCGTCCGTCGTACGTCGTAAGCTTTCACATTTTAATCTTCTCCTCAGAAACCACCAGGCCAATTGCAACCAAGCTTTGGTGGAATGGTCCTTGGATGGCCCTCCCCCCCTTCCAAAATTGTGTCCGGTGATCCCGACTTCCATCCAAGATGGCCGCCAAGCTAAACATAGAAAAAAAGGGGGAATGAAATTTTAATTGTCCATTGCTGCTTTAGTATAAGTCAAAATGAGCTCAAATTTTAACTGCAGCTACATGGCAAGGAGTAGTTTATCATATATTCCGGGTTTTGCTGTGAAATTTTTCTTTCAGCCAATTTATACCGATTATGGAAATTAGGCAGATTTTGATAAAAGATCACATTTAAATCTTCTCCTCTAAAACCACTGAACCAAGTTAAAACAAACCTGGCAGGGATGGTCCCTGGATGGGTCCCTTTCAAAATTGTGTCCAAAAGCCCCGCCCTCCATTCAAGCTTAAGATGGCTGCTGTTACAAAAAATAGAAATTTCTTCAATTGTCCATTGCTGCTTTAGTATAAGTCAAAATGAGCTCAAATTTTAACTGCAGCTACATGGCAAGGAGTAGTTTAACATATATTCTGTGTTTTTCTGTTAAATTTTTCTGTCAACCAATTGATACTGATTATGCAAATTAGGCAGATTTTGATTAAAGATCACATTTAAATCTTCTCTGAAACCGCTGAACCAAATTAAACCAAACCTGGCAGGGATGGTCCCTGGGTGGGTCCCTTTCAAAATTTTGTCCGACAGCTGCACCCTCCATTCAAGATGGCTGCTGTTACTAAAAATAGAAATTTCTGCAATTGTCCATGGCTGCTGTAGTATAAGTCAAAATGAGCTCAAATTTTAACTGCAGCTACATGGGAAGGAGTAGTTTAACATATATTCCATTTTTTTCTGTGAGCCGATTTATGCCGATTATGCAAATTAGGCATATTTTGAAATAGAAAAAAGGGGGGATGAAACTTTAATTGTCCATTGTTGCTTTAGTATAAGTCAAAATGAGCTCAAATTTTACTGCAGCTACATGGCAATGAGTAATTTAACATATATTACGGGTTTTTCTGTGAAATTTTTCTTTCAGACGATTTATACCGATTATGCAATTTAGGCATATTTTGATAAAAGATCACATTTAAATCTTCTCCTCTGAAACCGCTGAACCAAATTAAACCAAACCTGGCAGGAATGGTCCCTGGGTGGGTCCCTTTCAAAATTGTGTCCGACAGTCCTGCCCTCCATTCAAGATGGCTGCTGTTACAAAAAATAGAAATTTCTTCAAGTGTCCATTGCTGCTTTAGTATAAGTCAAAATGAGCTCAAATTTTAACTGCAGCTATATGACAAGGAGTAGTTTAACATATATTACGGGTTTTCCTATGAAATTTTTCTTTCAGCTGATTTATACCGATTATGGAAATTAGGCATATTTTGTACTCTTCGTCCTTTATTTCAAAAACTATAAGAGATAGATGTTAAATTCAACTGCATACATGTTCAGCATGTTAAGATCTACCTACCCTGCAATTTTGAAGTAAATCCCATTACCCATTTTGGAGTTATTGCCCTTTTTTCCATCAATTTTTTTATAATTTTAATACTTTTCGTCTTATATTTCAAAAACTATAAGAGATAAAGGTTAAGTTTAAATTGCAAAAATATGTAGCATGTCTAGATCTACCTACCCTGCAAATTTAAAGTAAATCCCATTACCTATTTTGGAGTTATTGCCCTTTTTCCCATCAAATTTTTAAAATTTTAATACTTTTCGTCTGATATTTCAAAAACTATAAGAGATAAAGGTTAAGTTTAAATTGCAAAAATATGCAGCATTTCAAGATCTACATACCCTGCAATTTTGAAGTAAATCCCATAACCCATTTTGGAGTTATTGCCCTTTTTCATCAAATTTTCAAAATTTTAATACTATTCGTCCTTTATTTCAAAAACTAAGAGATAGATGTTAAGTTTAACTGCAAACATGTCAGCATGTCAAGATCTACCTACCTACCCTGCAGTTTTGAAGTAAATCTGATTACCCATTTTGGAGTTATTGCCCTTTTTAGCTCACCTGGCCAAAGGCCATCTGAGCTTTTGTCATGGGTAAGCGTCCATCGTCCGTCCGTCCGTTAGCTTTTCACATTTAACTCTTTTACTCTGAAACTGCTGAACAGATTTCAACCAAACTTGCCATAAATGTTCATTGGACGGTCCTCTACAAGATTTGTGTTTTTGGTGTAGATTGGAAATTCAACATGGCTACCAGGTCCAATAATGTGTTCTGATTGGTTGATACCTTGAAAATCTTCTTTTCAGAAATCACAAAACCAATTGAATTCTGACTTTGTAGGAATGATCATTGGGTGGACCTGTACTAAACTTGTGAATCGTTTGCCGATCGGAGATTCAAGGTGGCCGCCATGACTCGACTTAGTTTAACATTGGACCCTATGGGAATTTCACATTTTCATCTTTTTTTCTGAAACCACGCAACAAATTTGAACCAAACTTGGCAGAAATGTTCATTAGATGGTCATATACAAAATTTTTGTTTTTGGCGCTGAATGGAAATCCACCATGGCTGCCAGGGCTCAAAATGTGTTCTGATTGGTCGAAATTTTAAAAATCTTTTTTGTTTAATAGAAACCACTATGCCAATTGAATTGTGACTTTTCAGGAATCATCATTGGGTGGTCCTGTACTAAACTTGTGAATCATTTGCTGATTGGAAATTCAAGATGGCCACCATGACTCGACTTAGTTTTAACATAGGACCCTATGAAAAAAATGTTTAAAAATCTTCTTCTCTGAAACCAGTAAGTCAATTTAAAGCAAACATGGCATGAATGGTCCTTAGGTGGTCAACTTTCAAAATTATGTCCTGTGAACCCAACCTCCATCCAAGATGGCTGCCATCAGCGGACATAGTTTTAACATAGGACCCTATAGGAAAATTGTTTCAAAATCTTCTTCCCTGAAACCAGTCAGTCAATTTAAAGCAAACATGGCATGGATGGTCCTTGGGTAGTATACTTTTAAAATTGTGTCCGGTGACCACGACCTCCATCCAAGATGGCTGCCATGAGCAGACATAGTTTTAACATAGAACCCTATGGGATTTGAATAGTAACTTAGATGTATTCGGCATGCAGACATTCTTAAGAGGACTTAGTTATGTCAGGTGAGCGATACAGGCTCATCTGAGCTTCTAGTTAAAAGATAACTCCTAACAAAACAACTTTGTCCATAATTATAAAGCGCGGGGGCATACTTCTTTTCTAGTTTTTTATTTAAAACCACAAGGACATCAAATATGAGCTTAAGATTATCCTAAAATCTGTAAGTTTCTTCTGACATTCAGTATTTTGCAGTATCTAATAGGGTTTATTTTTTATCCAACAATGTAGGAATTCATTTGTTGTTTACATACTACTTTCTCATACATCGTTTTCGACTGGTACCCACATTTAGTGGTATTACACCTTTATTAGAGTTTGTTTTATTGCTTCTTTATATCTGTATTGTTGTTGGAGAATCAATTATCAGAGGGGGGATCCATTAACCAGTTTAACCTTGCTACATTTGTATGCCTGTCCCAGGCCAGGACATGCATTTCCAAAGCCATATGTTGTGGTCTTTTCTTGTGTACAAATGATTTTAGGTGAGAGGTGTTTGTTCGTTTTGTTGTGAGGGCCCGGGTGGCTCAATGAGTTAGGTAGTTGGATTACCTAACAACTCATACAAGCCTATCACCAATACAGCGTGGGTTCGTGCCTGGGTTTGTAAGTTATAAAAAAGGGTGCACTCGACTCGCAGCCGCAAGTGATAAAGTTTACCAGTTTCCTGCCCATGGTCGGTGGTTCTCTCCGAGTACTCCGGCTTCCTCCACCACTAAAACTGGTCGCCATGATATTGCTGAAATATTGCTGAAAATGGTGTTAAAACACCAAAAATAAAAAATAAATCGTTTTGTTGATATAGATGAAATTGTTGGCAATCACTGTTTAAACTTTCTTTTCATAATTTAGAAGAAAACAAAAGCAGTAATTTACATGTAACAAAGTTGACTTGTTTACAAATTATATATTGATGTCACCAGTGCAATGGTAACATCAAAAATATTTGCATAAATTTACATGTGATTTTTTCCTATTATAGATCAAGTTTTGACCAGAGTAACACATCTAACATGTTACTTATAGTACAGTGTGACTGTGGAGACCAGAATGATGATTTAATTGCTTGTGCTAGGTACACTGTACAGAGAGAATTACAGCAAGTACGACAAGATAGAACCACTGACATACATGTTGTGTTCCTGATACAACTACCTGGTATAGCTGGGGGATGTTTTACTGGTTTTCAGGTAGGTATAGAATACTGTTTGTGCTAGGTACACCGTACAGGGAGAGTTACAACAAGTACGACAAGATAGAACCACTGACATCCACATGGTGTTCCTGATACAACTACCTGGTATAGCTGGGGGATGTTTTACTGGTTTCCAGGTAGGTATAACATACTGTCTTGTGTCAGGTACACAGTACACGGGAGTTACAAGTACGACACAATAGAACCAATGATATCCATGTTATGATCCTGATACAAATACCTGGTATAACTGGGGGATGTTTTACTGGTTTCCAGGTAGTATCACATATCCCCGGCTTGATAAAAATGTCGGCTTTTGATTGGGTATAATGACTCTTGCGTACAAAACCCATACACCCGGCTTGTAGTCATGTAACGTCACAGGGTGGCTTTATGTTGCTATGCATGTTGAATTCATAATCTGAAAGCACTTTGCCTCCCACATGGAGAAGGGAGGACAGAATTCTGGAGAAAAAAATATGAAAAACGTTCTTATAAATACAAAAAAAAAAAAAAAATGTTTACCGGGTAGGGTGTAACATTTGTTGATTCACGCTACATGAAACATTGATTTCGATGTTATTTCAAATTTGTGTTTTATAGAAATGGTCAAGTTGTTTGAATACAAGCATTTTAAAATTATTTTGCATTAATGTTATAACATGAATTCTTCATTCGCTTTATCATACTATAAGTGTATGATGCATATAGAATTCTTGAACCTATTTCTGGTGACGTCATTAATACCATAACGCTTCCACGCGAGAAAAAATTAAATCACAACAAAACAAAACTATACCTTGACAAAATACACCCAAAGTTTCACCTGAGCTATGCAAAATAAGTCTGCATGTCCAAAAAGGTTATGATTACGTCACAAAAATATCAAGAAAATTCACTCCGGGGATAAAATCGTTATCTATGTGTCTATCCGTGGGCATTGAGGTTGTGCCACCCTTCAGCACTACTGTACAACCTTAGGCTATACAGAAGTGCTTCAGGGTGATACAATCTCAATGCCCACGGATAGACACATAGATAACTGATATTGTCTTATGATAATTTCCCTGTTACAGATGGGTTCAGATTTTCCTTGTTTTCAGGTAGTTGTTTAACATATTGACAATGCTAGACTGAAACTTAATAAAATGAAAAACAGTTCCAAAAGCCAATCAAAATTATGTAGAAACACAGGCAAAATCGATACCCATAGCAAACATATAAATGACCACTCACTTTCCTGCCTAAAAAGTGGCAGGGTTAACTATACACAAAGAAAAAAGTTAACCACCCCCTGATATATTAAAACATAATGAATTACACTAAGTTTAGATTTTAATATTTATATTGATTATAGCAAGAACAATGTTCCATTAAAAAGATGTGCTCACACAGGTGTGACCATTATGTCTAATATCGACTAGTCATGCATGTGAACCATGCCTCTCACGCATTACTCAAAATTCAGTATGTTCACGCTTCGAATTTGGATATTTAAGTCCAGTATTTTAAAAAAAATTATTCATTCTCAGTAAGCATGGTATGAAGGCGAATGTCAGAAGCACAAAGATGGCGAATAATCAGCATGCATACAACAGGGATGTCCTTCAATGCTATTGGACGTCAGATGGGCTACCACTATACTGTAGTCAGCCTGCTGGTGAGAAAACACACACAAACCAACAATGTGAAAGACTTCTCAAGATCCGACAGACCACGGGTTACATCTGATTGTAACGACAGGGCATTGCAGCATTTGGTTAGACGGATGCCATTCTCAACCAGTCCCATACTCAAACAACACTGGCTGCCCAATAGACGTCTGTCAACAAGAACAGTTAGAAACCGTCTGAAATCAGCGGGATTTAAGTCAAGAAGACTCATTAAACGTCCACTGTTGGCAGACCGACATCGACGATCATGGTGTTTAGCACGATGTGGTTGGAATTTAAGGACATGGCGTAAGATCCATTGGTCAGACGAGAGCCAGTTTCTGCTTCATGTAACTGATGGCTGGATGAGGGTTTGGAGACACAAAATTACAGCCTATACCCCAAGGAACATCCAGCCAACTGTCCCTTACGGTGGAGGCTCAGTAATGGTTTGGGGGTGTATCTCTCATGACTGCAAGATGGATTTAGTCACCATACAAGGCAACCTAACTGGTGATCAGTACATCAGAGACGTCTTGCAACCAGTTGTTGTCCCCCATTTTGACAACCACTCACTAGCTACAAGGCCTCATCGTTCAAGAGCAGTAACTGCCTACCTCCAAAGCGAAACCGTGACTTCTGTTCCTTGGCCAGCCATGAGCCCGGATTTGAATCCCATAGAGCATATTTGGGACATGTTAGGCCGTCGTCTACATGCTCGGGAACTTCATGTGCAAAACATTTGTCAGTTGGAAGCAGCATTGCATCGGGAATGGCAGCAGCTATCACAACAGGACATCCAACGTCTAACTGGAGGGATGAGACGCAGGGTTGAGGCTGTCATCCAAGCACGTGGGGATTACACCCGGCCGGTACTGAATTTTGAACAATATATGTCGTCAAGTGATTCATAAGTGACGTTTTGAAAGTGAAATGACAATCTTATCATGCTTTTTGAACTGTGAAGGTCAATACTCAAAATTGACATGTTTTACTGCAAAAACTGGCCTTGTGATATTGTGATTAAATATTCATTAAATTAAACATTTTCTTGATTTTTTTGTGGTTTCTTACAGCCAATGTAATGTCCTAACAGGTCACCATTGCGTTCTTGAGATTATCTGGTCAGTAATCTCGTGATACTTGTCATATCATTTGTCATTTCAAAAAAACATGGGGGTACTTAACTTTTTTCTTTGTGTATAGTTTAATGGGCCCAAACCTCCCATCTTGGTGATATGATGCAGTCATGCAAGTGTTTTCCACATGTGATAAAAATACCAATCATCACAAGTAACTGATTTATTTTACAGTGTGGATTGTGGCACTCTGTACATATGGATGATCTTCATCCTCCTCCAGAAGGAATTCCACCTATAGCTGAAATGTATGGCAAATCTGTTAGTGCTCTCATATCCTCTATTAAAGAGAGGCCGTTAGAAATTAATATGGAAGAAGAAATTGATTCAATGGATATTGAAATTCAAGAAAAACATTCAGATAGAATAGTTAAACCAAAGAGACAGTTCGATATTAATTATCTTATAAAGAAATGTCTACAGCCAGCTGTAGGTAAAGTTAAAGATCCGGCCTCAGATTCCTCCAGGGCTACTGACAGACTGAAGATCATATGGAACTGTTTAAAGAATGATACTGGTATGTAAAGCAATCCTTAACAAATATTGATTAGCTGTTATTAAGTCTCCCAAACAACGTTTGGAGACTTATTGTTTTTGCTCCGTTTCTTATTATTATTATTACATTGTAGGCACAGGTTACGAATACGACGGAAATGTATTCGTAGCATGGGTTCTACAAATACGACGGGCGGAAGTTGTGACTAAATGATCAACCGGTTTCCGGACATGGACACCTTTTTTACGGAAATTAATCACGTATTGCTAGCATCTAGAGGCTACGAATACGACGGATTTCTTGATTTTCATAATTCTATTGTTTTTATTTTATTAAATGACAATTTATAAATTTTTTTATATAATTTTCTGTTTGTAGTTTATTTTTATTCCAATAAAATCTGATGCATTGAAAAACTAGTCTTACAATACACGATTAAGCCCCATATGGCAAAATCAAGCCCATTTTGCTAATTTGCATACGACCGCCATATTGAAACAAATGGACGTCATTGTAGTTAAAAAAGCAATGAATGGCTGAAGAACTAAAAGAGGCCATGTTGATCTTTTATTAAACCTGGACTTACTTTCTGAGGTCTTTTTTCACCAAACACCGCTTAGGGTTGTTCAAGCAAATTTTTGATACCATACTCAATATATTGGAAGTTCCTGGAGTATTTCTTATTTCGATACAACTTTCCTATCATTTCTTAAAAAAACTTAAAATATGGTTAAAAAAAATGATAAAAAACTGACGAAACCGCCATACCCACATAAGTTCTCTTCGTTCACATTAAAACTTCAGGTAAAAAGGTTCCACTTGATATTTGTTTTGAATGGAAGACTTGTGATCTGTAGGTTCCTGGAGAAGATTAATTGTGATCGTTTTCACAATTTTCAATGCCCGACGCCATTTAAGAGGCAACGTAGGGATGTTGGGCGTGTGAAACGTACCATTATTCCCGAGGAATTTTCATACAATTCGTCTGCTCCATTTGCATTGCTTCTTCATAAACAAAGTATCACGTAATCAAATAATTATGTGAGGTGCGTTGAGGGGAAACATAACAATAAAATCTCAAGTCCATTCTTTTTTATTCATTATTATCAAATAAATATATAGAACAAATATGATTTTTTTAAAACACATAAAGCAGCAGTAGTAATATATTATTCATCATTGATTAAGGGACCAACTATATAACTTGTGTGTGTGTGTGTCTGTCTGAACATATACCAGGTGTCCCCCTGCTGATCTGTCTATTCCATGTTTTAAAGGCATTTAGGCGCGAGGTTACTACTGAAAAACTCGGTATTACCTCGAAAGAATTATTGTCAGTTGATGCATTATTGAACATAGTGGATGTTTCGATTAAAGTCCTTGATGAAAACGTTAATTTGGCTCGCATTAAAAAGTACTTTTCAAAGGAGGCATGGAATCACCTTAAAGACATCATTAGTACTAAAAAGAAAAACGTGGTTGATGACTGTTGCGTGTGCCAAACTGATCTGCATTCTGAAGATTGTGTTGCGTGCGATGTCTGTCTCAACTGGTATCATCTAAGATGTATTGGACTAGGTTTTGCGCCGAAAAAAACCTACTGGTGTTGCCGAAATTGCTTAAAATAACTTTAAACATTATTAATTTAATACACTGTATTTACCTATTGTCTTACTTGAAATTTTAAATTGTATATGATAATTCTTAAATTAAAAATATCTACCGGTATGTATATTTTTTTCTTTAAGCTTTATAGTATCACAGTAATAAATGTCTAAAAACAAAATATTTAAGAAAACAAAAATCCGTCGTATTCGTAGCTCCTAGATGCTAGCTACTTCTTCTTCTTCTTCTTCTACAGGTATTGACCTCCGCTCTATTTCGGAGCACTCCATAGTGGATATATCGCGTAGTTGTGAGAACATGTATTTACATATGTACAGATAATATTCACACCCGTACCTATATGAATTTCCACACACGTAGCATCCATTCATTAAAATAGTCATGTCAGTGCTAATAAATTTTATTATAATATTTAATCGTAAAAGTCTATATACATGCGTAAAAGCAAAAAAAGTATCATCATCCATCCGTCTCCCGGAATATATCTAATACGTGATATGTGATTAATTTTCGTAAAATAGGTGTCCATGTCCGGAAACCGGTTGATCATTTAGTCACTACTTCCGCCCGTCGTACTTGTAGAACCCAGGCTACGAATACGTTTCCGTCGTATTCGTAGCCTGTGCCTACATTGTATTATTACATCACCCGGACTGCTGTCGGGTGATGTATTGTTATTCTACGTTTCTTTTTCACTATTATTACGTCACCCCGACTGCTGTCGGGTGACGTATTGCTAGTCAACGTTTCTTTTTCACTATTATTATTATTATTATTCCACACATTTTTGTCAGCTCGATTTCTCGGAGATGCCTTGATCAAACTTTATGAAAACTTGTAGGAATAGCATATACCATGTGAAGTTGTGCCGTTAAGGGTTGATTTTTTCAAAACGGCTGCCGTTGCCATGGAAACGGCCAAAATGCAAAAAAATTGAAAAATACAAAAAAGATCATAGCAGGTTACTCGCCAAACAGAAATTGATGAAACTTGATAGGAACAACATCCACATCTAGTAGAACGAGATAAGCCAAAAAAATCGGAATCTGTTGGACAAACTTTGCTGCAGTTGCCATGGAAACAAAAAAGTGGGGATTAAAAAAAAATTTGGATTCCTTTCATCAAACTTCATGAAACTTTGTAGTAATATCCACCGTAGTGTGTGGCAGCTTTTGGGGGGTTGAAAAAATTCAAAATGGCAGCTGTTGCCATGGTAACCAAGGTGCAAATAATGTTAAATTCAAACCGTACAGCGGATCCTTTTGAAACTTAATACAAAAATAGATTATCACTCAAAGTTGTGCTCTTTGTTTTTAAAATTTTCAAAATGGCCACCAATATAAAAATAAAAAAAATAAAAATAAATTGCTAAAAATTAAAAAATTAAAAGATTTCAATGGAAATGGATATTTACAGGGAGTAAGACATGCTGTAACATATGACGACCATTTTGGTTTGCTATGGTGGCCATTTTGAATCCAAAATGTCCACCAAAATACAAATATCCTCCGATTTGGGCGAAATTTGGTTTCCAAGTAGATTATGATGTTGCGAATTCTATGGCGACTATTTTGGTTTGCTATGGTGGCCATTTGCCATGGTAACCAAGGTGCAAACTGAGGTACCAAAATAATGGGGTAGGGTGCTTTGCAATGGCAATTCTAGTTATTCTTATTATTCTTATTCTTCCACACATTTTTGTCCGCTCGATTTCTCAGAGATGCCTTGATCAAACTTTATGAAACCTTGTAGGAATATCATATGCCATGTGAAGTTGTGCTTTTAAGGGTTGATTTTTTCAAAATGACTGCCGTTGCCATGGAAACGGCCAAAATGCTGAAAAATTGAAAAACACAAAAAGGATCATAGCAGGTTACTTGCTGAACAGAAATTGATGAAACTTGATAGGAACAACATCTACATTTAGTGGAACAAGATAAGCCAAAAATATCGGAATCGGTTGGACAAACTTTGCTGCAGTTGCCATGGAAACAAAAAAGGGGGGATTAAAATAAATTTTGGATTCCTGTCGTCAAACTTTGTAGGAATATCCACCGTAGTGTGTGACAGCATTTGGGGAGTTGGAAAATTCTAAATGGCGGCCGTCACCATGGTAGCCAAGGTGCAAAAAATGTTAAATTCACTCTAAGCTTCACAAATTATTGCAGTAATGTTTCAGCCAAAAAAAATCGAAATCGGTAGGATAAACGTTGCCGCAGTTGCTATGGAAATAAAAAAGGAGGGATTTTAAATTTTTTTATATTTCTTTCATCAAACTTCATGAAACATCGTAGGAATATTCACCGTAGTGTGTGGAAGCTATTGGCGTTTTGATAAAATTCAAAATGGTGGACGTTGCCATGGTAACCAAGGTGCAAAAATTGTTTAAATTTATTCCAAACTTCAAGAAACTTTACAGTAATTTTTCTTGTCGCATGCAGATTTGCAAACAGAGATATTAAGTTTCAAAATGGCTGCAGTTAGTTTGTGGAAGCTTTTGACGGGTTGAAACAATTCAAGATGGCTGCCGTTACCATGGAAACCCAGGTACCAAAATAATGGGGTGGGATGATGTCCGCTATTGCTTTGCAATGGCAATTCTAGTTATTATTATTATTATTATTCTCCTTTCTTTCTTTGCGACATGAACACTGTCCACGGCAGATCTCAGGAACTACTGGACAGAATGTCATGAAACTTGGTGGAGTTATAGATATATGTTTCTAGTTGGGGTAAAGGGGGTTTAAGTCATATTTTGGGGGGTTCAAAGGGGTTGGGGTTTACTATAGAATCCTATGGGAAAGTTGAAATTTCATGCATTAATGTTGTTGATATCTTCTAAATGATTAATAATAGAGACATAAATTTTGACACAATGATAGGTCACCATCTGAGGAGCAATTCTGTGTTTTCTGCCATTTTCAAAATGGCTGCCAAAACACGGCATAAAAAATCGGCGGTAAAAATGTCCGATATCATCAAAGTTTGATATGTGGGTAGATAATGATGTCCCGAATTGATTCCCGACATTGAAAAATTCCTACCGGTTGACATTTTCAAAATGGCCACCACAATACCGCACAAATTCAACATTGTCCGATTTCAACGACATTTCATATGTAGGTAGATTATGATGTCCTAAATTGATTCCTGACATTGAAAAATGTCTACCGGTCGCCATTTTCAAAATGCCCACCACAATACTGCATCAATTCAGCATTGTTCGATTTCAACGAAATTTCATATGTAGGTAGATTATGATGTCCTGAATTGATTCCCGACATCGAAATTTTTTTACCTGTCTCCATTTTCAAAATGGCCACCACAATACCGCAAAAATTCAACATTGTTCGATTTCAAAGGTAGCTTTTGATTTGTTTACGGACATTTTGTCTGCTGTTGGTTTGCTGTCTACAGGTAATAGAAAACCCATAATTTGGTTTGGGAGACTTCACTTCATAATCGTTAAAATATAACCATATCTTGTTTGATTTGTATTTGCTGAATACAGCATTTTGAATGTTTTTTTTTTTCGAGTAATAGTAATACGTTTTGATTGGTTGTTTTCTCGAGTACAAGTGCGTAAATCATACCAGAAAGTTGTTTGATAATAAGGTCTGGACAGATAGATGAACTAATTATTATTTTACTTTTATTTATCTGATGAGGGTTTATTTAATGTAGAATACTTGCTGAAAATAGAAGAAACAAATTTATTCTTTTAAATCCTGATAGAAATGTTTTTGGGTAGAGCCACTTTTGATTGGTTGTTTGGGTTGCAGCAATTCAAATGAATTATATGAATGACCTGTTATGCTTGTATTTGTTTTACAAAATGTATTTGTATTTACTCAAAATGTAAGGCATCCTTTAGCTACTGTTAAACTTCATAAATGAGTATTGACATTTTTATTTATTAATACTCCAGCTCATGCAGAGAGAAAGATAATTAACTGGTTTTAAACCATGTGACAGAAACGTCTTCTTTGTCAACACTCTGTTTAACACTTGCCAAATTCAAACGTAACCATTTCTCTGAAATGAGTTTTGTAGAATGAATATTCTGAGAGAGATTTATTGTCTGTGTAGCACTTAATTGGAATGCATTGTTTTATTTTGAGAATACTCCTCACATAATAAGGGAACGACCATTTAACTTGAAGGTGGGGGGCGGGGGGTGGATATGGTTTTTTCCTAAAAAAATATTCTGATTCCCAATGTTGCTGAAAAAAATATACTGATTCAGAGTTTTTGTCATATAACCTAATGTTACATTCAGGAAGAAAATTTCGCGCTTTGCGTGACAAAAAAATTAATATACTTACTCTCGTGTTGTCCGAAGCAAAATTTCGGAACTATAGAAACAAACCATAAACCCCTCCCCCCTGCAAGTTAAATGGTCGGTCTCTAACAAGGATCAAGTCCTTCCACAAGAGATAATGCTTCTGTTGTTAATGTACTTTTCCCTGCTCTTTTATTTTCTTAGCTGACCAAGAAATGGGAAAGGTTTTGCCATTTTACCCCCTGATAAATATCAAATATCCATCTCCACTAGGCACTCTACCCGATAGGTTAGCATATGATGCATCAGTAAATAGTAATAGTTCAATACCATCTAAGCTTCCTAAACAGGGAAATATTATTTTGTAAGGATTGTTTTTGGCTTTCCTTATAACTTTGTTGAGCTTCGACTGAAGTTTAGATACACTGACATCTGATAAAGTAGAAAGATCCAGGACATCAAAGCACAGATGGTGTGATATTAAAGCTGGGGTCCCCCAGGGTTCAGTACTGGTTCCTCTCTTATTTATAACTTTTATAAACAACATTGTGACAGATATACAATCAACAATAAAACTGCTGACGACACTAGTTTATACCTAATTGCAGATGACCCCAATGAAACCGCAGACTCTCTAAATAACGACTGGCAACAAAATGGTTGGTTACTTTCAATGCTCAAAAACGGAAATCATGACTATTTCTAGAAAAATCGACAAACCAGATCATCCCCCACTCTACATGGACAACAATGACATTTCTACTGTTTCAGAACACAAACATCTTGGACTAGTTATTTCAGACAACGTGGGTTGGGAAAAATACATTGATATGATAACAGAAAAAGCTTACAAGAGGATCAATATCTTAAGAAAATTCTAATTCATATTAGACCGAACAACTCTCTAAAAAATATACTTTACATTTGTCAGACCCCTATTAGAATACACCAATGTTATATGGAACAATATGTTCAACTAGAAGCCTCCAGAATACTAGACTCGTCTCATATAATAACCTTTACATGGCAACAGGTTGGGAAAAACTTGAAAATCGAAGAGAAAAACATGAAATTGTCAAAATTTGACACCACACTACTGAAGCTGCTAAGTACCGCAAACATTTGGAAATATACACGAATATAACACAGGCCATGCTTCTGCTTTTCCTGTTGTCTGTACACGAACCTCACTTTTATTACAACTACTTCATTCCCTCTTCCGTTTTGACTGTGGAACTTCCAACTAAATTCATCCATTCAAGCCTTGAAGTATTCTCTAAAATCAAGTATCTTTTCAAAACCATATTATTATTATACTGGTAGTTGCCTTGGGCAATTTCTCCATTCCAGATTACGAATGCAGTGTTCCTCCTTAAACCAACATTAATATCGTAAGAACATTGTCAACTCACCTAACTGTATTTGTGCTTCATTTGAATCTACTATCCACTATTTATTTCAATGTTCAAGATACACTGCACAAAGGCAAATGCACATAAATTCTATTAATGTACCCATAAACCTGAGAACAGAAATACTTTTTTTTTGGGATCACCCAAACTTGCACTTATCAAAACATTGTATTATTTTTAGCAGTTCAAAAATTTGTTGTCTGTAGTAAGTGCTTTAAACCATAAGTTTTTTTTTCTTTAGCTCACCTTGTCTGTCGTCTGTCGTCCGTTAACTTTTCACATTTTAATCTTCTTCTCTGAAACCCCTCAGCTATATGAACTGAAACTTGGTAGAAAGCATCTATGGAAGGTCCTCTATAAAGATTGCTCATTTTGTCCCGATCCATTAACAAACATGGCCACCACAGGCAATTCTTGTTTCTGATTGGCCTATTTTAAGAAAAAATCTTCTCCTCTGAAACCGCTTAGCCAAATTAACCGAAACTTGGTAGGAAGCATCTATGGAAGGTCCTCTATAAACATTGCTAATTTCATCCCGATCCATTAACAAACACGGCCGCCACAGGCAATTCCAGGGATCTACACTAACAGTCGCCCAGTCGCCCAAGGCGACTTAAAATTGTATTGGGCGAGTGAAAACTCGATTACTTCTCGCCCAGGTGACGACTGAAAATTTTGGGAGCGATGTCAAGAATTATTAATTCCTGCACCGGTTTTTAGACGTACCAAAATTGCGACTGGTTTCCGATTTTTATTTTACTTATTTTGGTAATGGTATATCGAAATCAGCGGTGTCAGTAGAATTATCCCTGAGAAATGATTGTCGGTTTCCTCAAGTCAATTTTTTGCCGCCGGGTCGTTATCTTTTATTACTATTACTAATAAATACAATAAAATAAAATAATATGAACACACCGGCCCTCTATTCTAACTCTAAGATAGCCAAAGCGCTTAGGATATCGGTAAAATGATCATGATTTAAAACCTGTACGTGACGTACATTATGGATAAAATGGCCACCGGTGATGTGCCCAGTGGAACCGTTCTGACTATTAACAGAAATATATGCATTTATCAACGAAATATGAGTGATGCAATTTTATTGGCTTAGCAAAAGCCTTTATGATTTATTTTGTGACCTTCACGGGAAAGATACCAAAACACTGATTTGACAGAAACAAGAAAAAAACAAAAATTTTAACACAACACACTCCTTTATACCATTATAGGACCAAAAGTGAGACCAGGTGTACCATTGGTGGTAAGCATATTCTACACCCCATAAGACACATGTTTGTTCATTTTGAATTTGTGGTTTAATATCTCTTGAAGAAAAAAACCCTGCATGCAAGCCTGTCCTTAAAATTTTCCTATGGTAGGGGAAACCAACAATCAATTTTACATGGCCAAATGACAATGCATAATTGTTGGCAATATATTTCAACTATTTCAGAGCCTATGACTAAGCAAACCACAACTGAAAATTAAAAGAATGAAAGTCATATTTCTAATTCTTTCAGATTTTGTTTTAATCATATTCATAAATACAGTATACAGTATAAGATTAAAATTGGTGATTAACTTTAAAACACATATAACATATATCCGCAACAGAATACCGAAGGAACAAGTTAAAGGAATTATTCAAAAAAACAACAGAATCCAAAAACAAGTCAAAATTGACTTGTCAAAATGGAGATATTGTTAAAATATCTGATTTACCATATCTGTAATCTACCTGGAAAAAAGCTGGGTGCCTAAATTATTTCTTGGGCTCCTTGAAAATGAAAGTTAGGAGACCAGGTGGCGACCATGGTTCAAAAGTTAGTGTATATCCCTGCAATTCATATTTATGATTGTATGCTTTCTAAGAAAATCTGTTTTTGTGTGGAAAGGCAGATAACTCTAATTTAAATATAGATACTATGAATTGAATTACAGATAAATATGCCTCTAAAACCCCTCAGCCAAATGAACTGAAACTTGGTAGGAAGCATCTATGGAAGGCCTTCTATAAAGATTGCTCATTTCGTCCCGATCCGTTAACAAACATGGCCACCACAGGCGATTCTTGTTTCTGATTGGCTGATCTTAAAAATTCTTCTCTTCTGTAACCGCTTGGCCAAATAAGCCGACACTTGGTAGGAAGCATCTATGGGCGGTCCTCTATAACGAGTGCTCAATTTGTTCCGATCCATTAACAAATATGGCCGCCACAGGCAATTCTTATTTCTGATTGGTCGATTTCTAAAAATCTTCTCCTCTGAAACCGCATGGCCAAACGATCCGAAACTTGGTAGGAAGCATCTATGGAAGGTCCTCTATAACAATTGCTCATTCCGTCCTGATCCATTTACAAACATGGCCACCACAGGCGATCTTCTCCTCTAAAACCCCTCAACCATATGAACTGAAACTTGGTAGGAAGCATCTATGGAAGGTCCTCTATAAAGATTGCTCATTTTGTCCCGATCCATTTACCAACATGGCCACCACAGGCAATTCTTGTTTCTGATTGACCTATTTTAAGAAAAAATCTTCTCCTCTGAAACCACTTGGCCAAATTAAGCGAAACTTGGTAGGAAGCATCTATGGAAGGTCCTCTATAAAGATTGCTAATTTCATCCCGATCCATTAACAAACACGGCCGCCACAGGCAATTCATATTTATGATTGTATGCTTTCTAAAAAAATCTGTTTTTGTGTGGAAAGGGAGATAACTCTAATTTAAATATAGATACTATGAATTGAATTACAGATAAATATGCCTCTAAAACCCCTCAGCCAAATGAACTGAAACTTGGTAGGAAGCATCTATGGAAGGCCTTCTATAAAGATTGCTCATTTCGTACCGATCCGTTAACAAACATGGCCACCACAGGCGATTCTTGTTTTTGATTGGCTGATCTTAAACATTCTTCTCTTCTGTAACCGCTTGGCCAAATGAGCCGACACTTGGTAGGAAGCATCTATGGGCGGTCCTCTATAACGAGTGCTCAAATTGTTCCGATCCATTAACAAACATGGCCACCACAGGCAATTCTTATTTCTGATTGGTCGATATTCTAAAAATCTTCTCCTCTGAAACCGCATGGCCAAACGATCCGAAACTTGGTAGGAAGCATCTATGGAAGGTCCTCTATAACGATTGCTCATTCCGTCCTGATCCATTTACAAACATGGCCACCACAGGCGATCTTCTCCTCTGAAACCCCTCAACCATATGAACTGAAACTTGGTAGGAAGCATCTATGGAAGGTCCTCTATAAAGATTGCTCATTTTGTCCCGATCCATTTACCAACATGGCCACCACAGGCAATTCTTGTTTCTGATTAGCCTATTTTTTTAAATCTTCTCCTCTGAAACCGCTTAGCCAAATGAACCGAAACTTGTTAGGAAGCATCTATGGAAGGTCCTCTATAAAGATTGCTAATTTCATCATGATCTGTTAACAAGCATGGCCACCACAGGCAATTCATGTTTCTGATTGATTGATTTCTAAGAAAATCAATTTTTCTGTTAAAAGGGAGATAACTCTAACTTAAATATAGATACATTTTGTATCTATTCAAAATGCAGTTATCTCTGAATTAAATTACAGATAAATGTGCCTCTAAAACCCCTCAGCCAAATGAACTGAAACTTGGTAGGAACCATCTATGGAAGGTCCTCTATAAAGATCTGTTAACGAACATGGCTGCCACAGACGACGCTTGTTCCTGATGGGCTGATTTTAAAAATTCTTCTCTTCTGAAACTGCTTGGCTAAATGATCCGAAACTTGGTAGGAAGCATCTATGAGCAGTCTTCTATAAAGAGTGCTCATTACGTTCCGATCCATTAACAAATATGGCCGCCACAGACAATTCTTATTTGTGATTGGTCGATTTCTAAAAATCTTCTCCTCTGAAACCGCATGCCCAAATGATCCGAAACTTAGTAGGAAGCATCTATGGAAGGTCCTCTATAAAGATTGCTCATTCCGTCCCGATCTATTAACAAAGATGGCCACCACAGGTGATTCTAGTTTCTGATTGGCTGATTTTTAAAATTCTTCTCCTCTGAAACCGCTTGGCCAAATGATCCGAAACATGGTAGGAAGCATCTATGGGCAGTCCTCTATAAAGAACACTCATTTTGTTCCAATTCCATTAACAAACATGGCCACCACAGGCGATTATTGTTTCTGATTGGTCTATTTCTAAAAATCTCCTCTGAAACCGCATGGCCAAATGATCCGAAACTTTGTAGGAAGCATCTATGACAAGTTCTCTTATAATGATTGCTCATTTTGTCCCAATCTGTTAACAAACATGGCCACCACAGAAAATTATTTTTTATGATTGGTCAATTTCTAAAAATCTTCTACTCTGACACAGCTTGGCCAAATAGACCGAAACTTGGTAGGAAGCATCTATGGAAGGGCCTCTATGGGAAGTGCTCATTCCGTTTTGATCCGTTAACAAACGTCATAGGCAATTCTTTTTTTCTTATTGTTCGATTTCTAAAACAGCTTTTCCTCTGAAACAGCTTGGCCAAATGATTATATGAAACTTGGTAAGAAGCATCTATGGAAGGTCCTCTATAGAGATTGCTCATTTCGTTTTGATCCATTCACAAACATGGCTGCCACAGGCAATTATTGTTTTAGATTGGTCGCTTTCTAAAAATCTTCTCTGAAACTGCTTTGCCACAACGAACCGAAATTTGATGGGAGCACATATAGGCTATGGAAGGTTCTGTATTAAGTTCCTCAGAACAGAATGAAAGATGAGCAACACAGGCTCAGCTCAGTGCTGAGCCTTTAGTTTTCTTTCAATGTTTTTTTTTTTTTGCACTTCTCTTTCACCACTTAGTTTTTCTATATGAAAACTTTCACATTATCTTTTCAGAATAACATTGTTTATTATAATTTAGAATTTGATATTATTGTTTAAACTTCGAAATCATAGTTTTATTATTGTAAAGAGATATACCAAGGAAACGAATTGATATAAGTTTTTTTAAACTTTGCATCCCTTTAATTATGTGTATTATATCATACAGAAATTTATCTTATTGTACAATATTCACTAAGTGTAATATCCTGTTCATTTCAATCCATATCCTTTCTTAATAATATGTATTAATTTACAGGTGATACAACAGTATTGTCTGGGTTAGCTAAACATTTGACTAGTATACTGAGAGAAAAAGAGCAAAGTCCAGGATCAATGATAACCAACTGGTTGTCAGCCGAGGCTTCTAAACCAGAGAATATCAACAGGGCAGGAACTTTTAGGTTTGTATCTAACAACTGGTTGTCAGCTGAGGCTTCTAAATCAGATAATATCAACAGGGCAGGAACTTTTAGGTTTGTATCTTAACAACTGGTTGTCAGCTGAGGCTTCTAAACCAGAGAATATCAACAGGGCAGGTACTTTTAGGTTTGTATCTTAACAACTGGTTGTCAGCTGAGGCTTCTAAATCAGAGAATATCAACTGGGCAGGAACTTTTAGGTTTGTATCTTAACAACTGGTTGTCAGCTGAGGCTTCTAAACCAGAGAATATCAACAGGGCAGGTACTTTTAACTTTTAGGTTTGTATCTAACAACTGGTTGTCAGCCGAGGCTTCTAAACCAGAGAATATCAACAGGGCAGGAACTTTTAGGTTTGTATCTAACAACTGGTTGTCAACTGAGGCTTCTAAACCAGAGAATATCAACAGGGCAGGAACTTTTAGGTTTGTATCTAACAACTGGTTGTCATCCGAGGCTTCTAAACCAGAGAATATCAACAGGGCAGGAACTTTTAGGTTTGTATCTAACAACTGGTTGTCAGCTGAGGCTTCTAAACCAGAGAATATCAACAGGGCAGGGACTTTTAGGTTTGTATCTAACAACTGGTTGTCAGCTGAGGCTTCTACACCAGAGAATATCAACAGGGCAGGAACTTTTAGGTTTGTATCTAACAACTGGTTGTCAGCTGAGGCTTCTTAACCAGAGAATATCAACAGGGCAGGAACTTTTAGGTTTGTATCTAACAACTGGTTGTCAGCCAAGACTTCTTAACCAGAGAATATCAACTGGGCAGGAACTTTTAGGTTTGTATCTAACAACTGGTTGTCAGCTGAGGCCTCTAAACCAGAGAATATCAACTGGGCAGGAACTTTTAGGTTTGTATCTAACAACTGGTTGTCATCTGAGGCTTCTAAACCAGAGAATATCAACAGGGCAGGAACTTTTAGGTCTGTGCCACTTCTATCTAATAGAATCATTATAGCATAACCTTCTTAGTAAAGTTGCAATGAAGTTGTGGCTTGCTTATGATTTCTTGAATTTTGGGTAGCATGGAAATCAAACCTTGTCAGTGTTCTTGTTTCTATTAATATTTTACAACTTCTCACTTTGATAGGCCTTTTATTAAAGTTTAAAAATGTAGCTGGGTCTTCTTTTTCAATTAATTGAAGATTTTGTCAAAGAAACAAAATAAGGATAACATAAGATTTAAACAATTCATATTTTTCATAATTAAAATATTGTTGGTTCATGATAAAGATGTAAATGTAACAGCAATATTTTATATGAATTTTATTAATACAAATAATGGGGGGGGGTTGCATTGTATGGTAGTTGGATTTACAACTACCTATGCAATCAGTGCCTATCACCACTGATGTTGTGAGGTCGAATCTCGATCAGGGCAAGGTGTACAACATATGTGATAAAGTTTGTCAATGGTTTTCTCAGGGTACTCCAGTTTCCTCCACCTATGAAACTGCCCGCCACAATATAGCTGATATATTGGTGAAAGTGCATACATGCCAACCCTCGAGAGACTAAAAGCGGTAGGGAAGGACGGGTGGGGGGTGGGGGTTGTCCCCCCATAAAATGTTTTTTTCAGAAGGACGCAAAATGGTGCATTCTGCTGCATTTTGGATATAAAATCTGTGTAGTCAAAACTTTAAATATAGTATGATAAAACACAGACACTAGACGTTGTGTCAATATTATAGCGGACCCGCTGTTAGTTTACCCATGTTTCAATTGGTATTGTGTTAGGATTTAAAAAAACTCCAATTGGAACTGATCTATTGAAGAAATACAATTGCCTTTGTTTACAGGTGAATCCTATTGTTGGACATTTAAACTTCTTATTGTATGACTGGAAGAGAGAAGTCAATCACCCATTGATTAAAACTCCCCAGAAAAAAATTCAGCTCATCTTATATTTGTATAGATGTATATGTACATGGCCTATAGAAAGAAATACTATCATTACCATTGCATAAGGTGCATTGGTGCATAATGTGCCTTGAAATCTCCAGAAAAAAAAATAGTTTGTGTTTATAATGCCATTTTAAGTCTATTTTTGACATTAGAGAAATAGGAAAAACTTTAATTTTGAAAAATATTTGCCACAAGTAATAAGATTCATTCTGGTTGCAAATAATCTGGATATATGGTTAAATATGTGTATTGAAAAAACAAAACAAAAAACTTGGTTTTTAATTAAATTGTTTTTTAAAAATCAAACATTATTCAGGGGCGATGTGGTCATGATCATATGGGAGTTGGATTTACAACTACCTATGCAATAGTGCATATCACCACTAAAGTTGTGAGTTTGAATCCTACACATGGTGTGGTGTACTCGATACAACATTATGGGATAAAGTTTATCGTTGACTTGCAGCAGGTCTGTGGTTTCTCCGGGTACTCTGGTTTCCTTTACCAATAAAACTGACAGCCACGATATAGCTGAAATATTGTTGAAAGTGGAATTAAACACCATGACCCTAACCCTTAAATATCATTTAACAAATGAAGGGTTTCTAATTACATTAACCATGTTAGAGGGAATATTGAGAAAAAGGAAAATCATTATGAAAAAAAAAATAAGGTACAAATTTTGATAAATGCAAATAACATGAACTCCTACAAAAAACTTCATATAATTTTAATGAATATATCCACAATGCTTAATGATCTTTTCTGATTTTTCAAAGGTTACTCCATCATAATAGAATCAAAAAATGTTGTTCGAGTATGGTCAAAAGTAGTCACTGTCTGATCTTAATATTTGCTTAATGATATGGAAACAATACTCACATGTGTTGAGGATGGTATGGAGGTTGAAATTTTAGAACAACTCCAGTCTGCATTAGTAATTGAGGCAAATAATTATTCACCATAATAGATTTAAAAATGGCATTATAGACAAACTAGTTTTTTTTCTGGAGATTTCAAGGCCAAGAGGAGGTGCACATTATGCACCAATGCGCCTTATGCAATGGTAATGATAGTATAATGTTTCTATAGATCATGTACATATACATCTACATTGTATACATATACATGTATAAGATGAGTTGAATTTTTTTCTGGGGAGTTTTAATCAATGGGTGATTGACTTTTCTCTTCCAGTCATACAATAAGAAGTTTAAATGTCCAACAATAGGATTCACCTGTAAACAAAGGCAATTGTATTTATTCAATAGATCAGTTCCAATTGGAGTTTTTTAAACTCCTAACAAAATACCAATTGAAACATGGGTAAACTAACAGTGGGTCCGCTATAATATAACATATAAGCAATGGGCAGAAAATAGTGTCCAATATATATAATAATTATATATATTGGACACTATTTTCTGCCCATTGCTTATGTTATATTCATATTGACACAACGTCTAGTGCCTGTGAATAAAGCCATGAAAAAATGGAAATTTTTTTTAGAAGGACGCAAAATGGTGCATTCTGTTGCATTTTGGATATAAAATCTGTTCAGTCAAATCGTTAAATATAGTATGAAAAAAACCATGAAAAAATGGAAATTAGCATTCCTGGTAAAAACATTGCCAGGGATCTGGATGACTGAACGTCCTTTGCGTTCCCCTTATGTTTTGCGGTACCTACATGCTTTATCACATCACTATGAGTATGACCTCCGTGATTGATTGAAAAATCAGTCTTGCAGAATTCACAAAATGCAAATTTATTTCCCTTTTGGGAATGTTTAATGAAATGAAACTCATCAGTCCATGCTGTCTTAAATACGATGTCATAACGTAAACAAGCTTTCTTTTTTTTCTGGCGTTTCGGACATATTCATTCAGACATTGATCTGTTGATGTTTAGGAATCATAAGTTCAAAATGTAGTCCTTCAAAACTTTATCTTAAATATCGTTTCTGATTGGTTTAATGATAAAGAATTGACCAATGGAAGTTTCCGGTACAAATTAAGAGGGAAACGATTACGGAAAGGGCCTAAATAATTTGGATTTGTACTCATTTATACGTCGTAGAAATCTACAAGAATAATCAACATATGAACAATTCACGATAATTTATTTACATTTATTTTTTGTTTTAATCGATAGGAAAACATCTAAGGGACCGACCATTTATCTTGCAGAGGGGGTTATGGTTTTTTGTTTCGTTCAGAAGTTTTTTTTTGGACAACACGAGAGTTAGAATATTGTAATGCCCCCCCCCTTTGAAGTTAAATGGTCCGTCCCTAAAATTGGTAGGTGGTAGAAGACTTACAAATTTGGTAGACTACCGCATAAATCGGTAGGGTTGGCATGTATAAAAGTGGTGATAAACACCATCAAACATACAAACAAAAAAACAAATAATTGGACTGAATCTTTGTGAAAAGTGTGAAGATATCAAAGGGGTAATCCGAAGCTTTTTTTGACAGACAAACAATACAGTGGCCAAACGAAAAAGGACAAAAAGTCAAATAATGGTCTACAACACACTAAATAGAAAACTAAAGATTGAGCAACATGAACCATACTAAAATAGGGAGTTAATTCAGATGCTCCATAAGGGTAAACAGTTCCTACTTCAGTAGTGACACCTGTTACTGTTAAATGACTGGAACCTACTGTGATGGAAATCATGTTGGACGAAAGTATTATAGAATAAATAAAATGTGAACCCCCTACAAAATAAATGTGAGTAAAGACGAAACAAACATTGTTTTTATGCAAAAGTCATAGCAGATATCACAACATGTGACTAATAAGGTGAAGACAACAGCCAAATGAAATAGTAATAATTCACAATTCAAACAATCATATCTTTTTTTATTATTTCATAATAGGAGTTTTGCAGTACATTGCTTGGAGTCAAAGGTCATACCATTATTGGCTGGAATTATTGCCTTCATTGATACAAACAAAAATTTGGACATTTTGACAAATAATGAAGAATGGAAAATTGACTTGTGGCTACAAATCTTCAATGATCCAGAACTTACACAATTGAAATATTCATTAATTGTCTCCCCTTCTCGACAGCAGGAAATCCAGGAAGTTACCGTTAAATCCACATCCATGGAAGGAAAAGTTTTCTCGGCTGTAATGCCATTTTCATGGTTGATATTTGGACAAATTGATAAAGTTTTGAGAAATTTCATGACTTCAGCAAAAGAAGATGGAGGTTGGTTTAAAAAATTTAAAGAATTGTTATACACAACTGGAAGTATAGTTAATTTGGTAAATATCAATTGGTACCTCAATTTTTGACTGTAAACAAACCTCAATGGAGACTGTTAAACCAGCCAGTTAGGGAATATTCCCAAGCAACACCATCATATTAATAATTAATGCAAAAAATTCTGATAACAGAACTGTGATTAATTATAGATTAATACTTATTGGTAACCCTTTCATTTTAGTTGTGTAATGGTTATTGTGTTGGTCTGGGGTACAGTAAAATATGGATTGGGACCTCAGACACATCATACTAAAGGATGCAAATGAGTGGTGTTTAACACCACTTTCATGTTTCATGTACAATGAAACCTGTCTAAGCCAAACATCCTTGGGACCAGCTGTTGTGTTCGTAATAAATAGGTGTTCTGTTTATACAGATTAAATTAACAAAGATTTTCTGCATTGGGACTTTATTTAAAGTTCTTTTTATACACAGTTTTGGTTTATTCAGTATTATATTTAGACAGGTTTCACTGTATATCAAAGTGGTCAGCTATAGTGATGAAGAAACAGGAGTACCTACAGAAAATGTCAGACATTTTTATCTCTTAAATTTGTAGTGAGTTCACATTGAAACAGAAGAGAGTTTAATTTGCAAACTTGAGTACGTCTCCCCATATGTAGGAATCAACCAAACAATTTATCATGATAATGTCATATGTAGTTGTAAATCCAACTCTTACAAGATCACAGCCACAACTGACCTCTTAAATAGTTGTGTATAATCATCAACATTTTGGTGAGAAAAAACATTTTGATAAGCCTGAATGACCAATATTCACAATAATTCAAGAAGCTTATTTATTTTTATTACAGTCAGCAAACAGTAAAAGAAAGTCATAAGAACTTGTATGTACATTTTTTTTTTCTTCCAGACAGTCATTTTGATGTTGTAATGAAAACTACAGAAATATTTCAAGCGTTGCCACTAGGAAAACTGTTATCAAGTATTGAGGGTACTAATATACATCAAGTCCTGAAATCATATATCTCTGACTTTGTCCACATGGTTCATCCCGTCCAATCAGATGCTGAATGTGATGTAAGTTAAATTATAAAATCCTACATTAGAGTGGGTACCAAATGTTTATCAAAACGTTCAGCAATTTTTCAGGTATATCATGACTTACTAACTTATTGGGAAAGGAAAGACGACACACATAGATAATGAACCAACCAGTGAAACCCCATGCTTTGGGTAATTGTCTGGAGACCTAAACACATGAGGGAGATATCTTTGGATGTGGTGTTAGGTTTGGGGTCAGAAGACAGTGACCTAAATAGTTTGGCAAAGCAAGCCCCTTTCTTTGTTAGAGATAAATGGCTATCTGTTTAAAGTCAAGTAGAAAGGATCTGGGTTTTTTTATATTAATGTTTTTGACTTATATATTTGAATTTCTTAAATTGCATCTGTCCATTGTAGAAACGAAAAACAAGAAAAAGGGTGGGTTTGTTGTATATGTCAATTTTTTAGCTCGCTACCTAGTTGACCATTTCCCTTTTAATGGAATAGGACGTAGAAAATTAATTCTAATGTGTTTATGATAATTAATAAAGAAAATCATATACACTCATCATCTAACTGACTAAAATTATCTATACATTGTATGTTTCAGCTTGTATGTGAAACTGTTATAATTGGTTGTAAAATTCTGATCAGAGGAGAGTATGGTAGACTATTGCCATCATTATTGGGATGTCACATGGCTTACATTCTACACGATGCACGATTCAAGAACTTTTCTCATATTGTTCATGTGTGGCCCGAATGCAGCCAAAAGACCATGGATTTTCTACAGAAAGAATCAAACTTTTACCTTGTCACAGAGGACGAAATAGTATGTTGTATAAATATATATATGCAGTTAAACTTGCCTTTACGGTCATCTTGAATTAGCAGTCACCGGCTGTAAACAATCAATTTAAAACCCTCTGGACCGATTTTACATATCTTTTTAATTCGAAAAAGCAGCATGAAGATGTGGTCACACATTACGATTTGTAATCCCTTTATTCCTTTCAACAAAAAGTGTATTGTGTGAACACAAATTTCAAAGGTCAAATCGAAACGTTTCAAAATCGGTTGGCATCCTTTTTTACCCTCGCTCTGACAGTTTGATAGAATGATACACTGAGAACAGTAAAAGGAATTAAAAATTGTATCAAAATTGAATGGAAAGTTCGGTTGTGGTCATTCAACTTACCTTTCCAGCAAATGCAGAATCATCTGGAAATCAATTGGAAAAATGTATCATGTGACCACACTTTAACTTGGTCAGCTTTCACTCAAAGTTTATCCCATTATATCAGTTTACCATTATCTATATTTCATTTTCCATCCTTGATTAACTATTGAGGTATGATCAATACATGATTGTGCTAATTAAAAAAGCTAAGCTATCAAGTAATGGAATTACAAACAAATTAATTGAAAAAAATTACATAAGCACTACCGCATTCTAAAATGACTGCCATATTTTCAATGAATTACCTTTCGGTATCTGTAATATGCTTACCATTATGGACCAGAACTTACAAACTGGATCTACAGATCTTGAATGGTCATTTTTACTGTGTCACATAGATCGACCTGTTGTGGTTATATTTAGCTGCTTTTATTTGAAATATATACATTGAAAATATTTACAGAGATCTTTTAAATTTCAAAGAAATGCACTGCAATTTCCTTCACAAATGATATGTATTTTTTAACATGTACAGAATTAATTGTAATTCTTTCTTTTACAGACATTGGATATTCTTGCATTGCATATTATGGTATATGAACATCTGGAGCCGAGTAAGGAAACCCTAAATAAACCTGATACCAGGACCAAATGGGTACGACAAGTCTGTGACTATAGACCTATCATAGAAAGAATCTTTGGACATTTTAATCAGGATTCTGAAAACAAAGAATTCTGCTATGGTAAAAAATGTCAAAGAGGCATTGAACAAGCAAGGTAATATTTAGATATTTAGATGTCATGCTAGAAAGCAAGTTATTTATAGAACATTTATGTACATCTGTTGTGTATTTTTAGGTACCAGTGGACCAGAGCAGTTGTTGCTAATTTATTTATAGAACATGTATGTACATGTGTAGTGTATTTTTAGGTACCAGTGGACAAGAGCAGTTGTTGTTAAGTTATTTATAGAATATGTATGTACATCTGGTACAGAAGAAGAGGACATTAGTGGATGTATGACACTGTGGCAGGTCAGTACAATAAAGTACAGTCAAACATGCCTTGACTATCACCTTAAAGTGGTTGTCGCATGTTGTAAACGGCCAGATCAAAATCCTCCCGATGGAATTTGTGTATTATTTTAGCATAAATAAGTGTTCACTTTACAAACGTGGTCAACGGTCACTCTCATCTTATCTGTTTAACTGTCACTGTTCATCCTAGACTCTAAAAAAATCATATGTAATGAATTTATGAGAGCTTTTCAATGCATGAATGCACCAATTAGCTATCAAATTATTGAATGGTTAACTAAATAACTCTTAAACGTTTAATAAACACAGCAGCATTACAAAGCGACAGCCATTTTTTCCATTTAATTATCTTCTGGTAGCAGTAATAATGGAATCATCATGGACCAGAACTGATAATCCAGATCAACCGATCTTGAATGAAAGATCAGTTGTCTTTTACAGTTATCTTCCCATTCTCCCAATGATGACAGTTGAATACAAATTTGACTGTTACAGCGAATTACAAAACAGTGGTCCACCTTAAAACTAATTGTCAATTACACCTATTGGTCAGTGTCTTTTGTTAACTAACTGGCAAGTTACCTTTAAATATAGGTCTGTATATAGGTGAGAAGTCAGCATGCTTTTCTTGTTTGTTTACATGATCGCCCAACCATGAAACCATCATATTGATATCTATTCAGCACAAGTACTGATGTACTTGTTTTGCATACGTAAAAGTCTGTATTCTAACAAAAGTAATATACCTATACACATGGAACTATTTGAAGCTTGTGTGAAGCCTATTCTATTATATTGTAGTGAAGTATGGTCTCTGCCTCAGTTACTTAAAGGTAGAGACATTACTAATTTTGAATCTAAATATGAAAAATTTGTGCCTAATAGAATACAGGTTAAATATTCAAAATATGTACTTGGTGTTCATAAATCGGCAACAAATATTGCTATTTTGAGAAAGCTGGGATTATATCCACTTTCTCTGAATGCACTCAAATCCAGTGTAGGATATTGGCTACATATATTAAATGTAAATGATAATAATTTGATATTTCACACATACAAGGATAACCTGCTAATCAAGGATGGGTTATTCATTATACTCAAAAGTGTTTTTTAGAAGTGATAGGTTTTGGACACATATGGGATAACCAAGCAACTTTTTCAAAGCTTAGAACTTTGTCTGCAATAACTGATAAACTTCAAAACAGATATTTTGATTTTTGGCACAAATTACTGTTCAATGATAATAGAGTGATTGGGGGGAATAAGTTGAGAATGTATCGTAAAATTAAAACAGATTTCAAAAGAGAAAAATATCTTTATGCAGACATTGATAAGAAAAGTCTTTCAAATTTTATAAAAATTTGTGTAAGTAATTGTAATTTAAATATTGAAAAAGGTCGTTATCTGAAAATACCAGTTGAACAGAGGATTTGTCAATTGTGCCATATGGATGTGGAGGATGAATTCCATTTCCTCATGAAGTGTGATAAACTTATTAATGAGCGTGTAACTTTATTTAGAAATATTTCTGATATTGTACCTTCATTTACAACTATGTCAGATGAAGAAAAGTTTATATTTTTATTAACTAGTCATGATTTAGATATATGTAAAGTGGTTATATTAGGTGTGAGTAATATGTATCTGGTAAATCAGTCAATGAAGCAGAACTTATAAATTTACTAGATAATTTTCTTTTCTATATATACATGTATTTGTATCTAATATTATATATTAATTAGAATATGTTTATTTTTATATATTTATAATATTCAAAGATAGATAACTCTGTCAGTTCTCCTCAGCTGGGATATCATTGTTTGTTTGTCAATATTACATGTATACTCTTGTATGTCAAGGTATTTGGTTATCATTTGTTTATTGATTCTTTTATATTTTTTGTAATTCAACTGTTCATTAATTGATGATAGATCACTGTTTGGTCTTTATTTCAATAAAATTACTTACTTACTTCCTTGATTTGCTTACAGTGCTGTGTGATTCAAGTATTTACAAGTACCAGTTAGACAGTGGTTTATTTAATAATAATAATAATAATAAGGCCAAATCATAAGAGAAAACAAAAACAATTTTTTTTTCAAATTTGTTGTTTTTCCAACAAAAATCTTAGTTCTATCACATAATAATTGTGGAATTTCATCAACTTCATCAAATATATATACCAGGGACGGATCCA
>MJUT01007211.1:61251-79514 GCA_002080005.1 Gigantidas platifrons
AAAAGTACATATTTTGAGAATTATGCATTTTTTTTTTTACTACAAAAGATAGGAATTTAATATTTGGTATGGGTGGAGATGCCAATGTGAAGTTGAGGATGCAACATTCCCCCCTCTCCTCCCCCCCCCTTCGAAAAAAATTCATGTAAAATCATGTTTTTTTATAGAAAAAGTACATATTTTGAGAATTACACATTTCTCTGAAACTACAAAAGATAGGAACTTAATATTTGGTATGGGTGGAGATGCCAATGTGAAGTTTAGGATGCAACATTCACCCGTCCCCCTCGAAACTGGGCAAAATTCGAGAAAAAGAATTCTTGTAAAATCATGGTTTTTTTTATAGAAAAAGTACATATTTTGAGAATTACACATTTCTCTGAAACTACAAAAGATTGAAGCTTAATATTTGGTATGGGTGGAGATGCCAATGTGAAGTTGAGGATGCAACATTCTCCCCTCTTCCCCCATTCGAAAAACAAATTCTTGTAAAATCACGTTTTTTTATAGAAAAGTACATATTTTGAGAATTATGCATTTTTTTTTTTACTACAAAAGATAGGAATTTAATATTTGGTATGGGTGGAGATGCCAATGTGAAGTTGAGGATGCAACATTCCCCCCTCTCCTCCCCCCCCCTTCGAAAAAAAAATTCATGTAAAATCATGTTTTTTTATAGAAAAAGTACATATTTTGAGAATTACACATTTCTCTGAAACTACAAAAGATAGGAACTTAATATTTGGTATGGGTGGAGATGCCAATGTGAAGTTGAGGATGCAACATTCCCCCCTCCCCCTCGAAACTGGGCAAAATTTTTGGTAGGAAGCATTATTACACTATTATTTAGAGCGAGTTCGAAATTCAGATTAATCTATTGTTTTTTTTTCTTGTAAAATCATGGTTTTTATAGAAAAAGTGCATATTTTGAGAATTATCTTCGTTAACGCGATAGCGCTCTTGGTTTTTGGCCGATCAATGTAATTTTTGGTAGGAAGCATTATTACACTATTATTTAGAGCGAGTTCGAAATTCAGATTAATTTATTGTTTTTTTCTTGTAAAATCATGGTTTTTTATAGAAAAAGTACATATTTTGAGAATTATCTTCGTTAACGCCATAGCGCTCTTAGTTTTTGGCCGATCAACATAATTTTTGGTAGGAAGCATTATTATACTATTATTTAGAGCGAGTTCAAAATTCAGATTAATCTATGTGTTTTTTTCTTGTAAAACTATGGGTTTTTTTATAGAAAATGTACATATTTTGAGAATTACACATTTCTCTGAAACTACAAAAGGTAGAAACTTAATATTTGGTATGGGTGAAGTTGTGCATTCAACATTTTTTTATCCCCGGGGCTCAGCCCCACCCCACTGGTGAATCTGTTAAAAAAAATGTGACCGAGATCCCCACCCTAAACCATATATATTTATGATCAGGATGACTAGGCAAATTAAATGCCTTATAGCTCAGGCCCCGGGGATCATACCCCACTTCCTACCTGAAGTGAACTTTTTAATGGTTGAGATCCCCACCCCTAAGCCATATATATTTATGATCAGGATGACTAGGCAAATTAAATGCATTATCACTTAGGTCCCGGGGTCATACCCCACCCCCTACCTGAAGTGAACTTTTTAATGGTTGAGATCCCCACCCCTAAACCATATATATTTATGATCAGGGTGACTAGGCAAATTAAATGCCTTATAGCGCAGGTCCTGGGGGGTCATACCCTACCTGAAGTGAACTTTTTAATGGTTGAGATCCCCACCTCTAAACCATATATATTTATGATCAGGGTGAATAGGCAAATTAAATGGCCCAAGATTTTGACTTGCAACTCGGCTGTTGCATCTCTGATGCTTTCTCAATTTTATTCATATTTGCTATCTTGATTGGCCATGATCTGAGCATGTGCATATTATACTGATTTCACGGATGGTTGATTTTTGTGAGAGTTATAGCCCTTTTCATGTTTGTTTGACCATACGTCCGTTCGCACATCTTGTGTATGCAGTTATAGCCTATTATCCATCCCTTACGAGCTGCTGCTATAAATTATTTCCTTAATTAGCTATGTATAATATTTATATCTAATAATCTGTAATACATCATTTTTCATCATTCCAAACGTTTACTAGGCAACTGCCCTGGGAGGATACACATCTCTTGATTCCAACACTCTTTACACTCCTTTATGCCTCTCCACCACATTAAGTCCCACTATAATCTAATACTTTACTACAAATCAACTTATGTAGAGCGATTGGGGGTATCACAGCACGACAACGCGTGCAGTTTCATTCAATATGAAAAATTATTATGTTTAAACCCAAGAAAAACAGTATCAGGGCTCGAAATAAACACTAGCAAGCATGCAAATTATAAATTGAAATTTTGATTTTCCTTCATTTTGCTAGTGCATAAAATTATTAATAGCAGAATTTTGAAAAAAAATACAAACATGTGAACTTGTACTCTTTTTGATTGTGTACACAACGTCTTTGTAATAGATGTTAGGGGAAGACCTGAGTATCTGTATTGACCCTATGTAAAACATGAAAATAATATCTGAACAATCGATCCTGGTTCCCGATTTCTAGAATAACATTTGGTTGTAGATTTTCCAGTTAAAGTAACCAGTTGCGAGAAAAATGTCAAAACAAGATATTCAGGTCGACCACGATATTTAATAAATTAAGAAATACCATTGAGTTTCAGGTAGATATACTTGTATTGTGACAAAGAGGAGATACGTAATTGCTTGTCGTATGTAAAAATCTTTTTGTTTTATTTTTTGACTGATACAATATCATATTAATGTCAGTCCGTTTGATGATTTTCGTTTGTCTGAGACTAGAAGTTTTATTACTACCAGTCCGGAGATCTAGAAATCCTAAGGCAACAAAAGAACAGTTTCCAAAGACTTTCTGTTTCATTCATAATTTTAATGCTTTTATTTTCTTACAGAACAACTATAAATATATGTCTATATTCAAAAGAACAACTGAGTCTTGAAATAACGACAAATGTGATTTGCTATATGACTTTGGAAACAGATCACCTCTTTGACAACTTTATTGAAATATTTGATTGAAATTAATTTTTCCCTCTGTCTAAAGTTTAATGACTACAGCTACCTCATACAGTTTTCATGTAAAAGGAGACAACCTGCACCCCTGCCAAATACAAAAAAAACAAGCAAACAGTTATTTCTTTTATAATAATTATACCCCATTTCATTTTGAATATTTAACCATACAAATCAACTCATATTTTGTTTTTAAAATATGCAAAAATATCAATGAAGAAAAGATAGAAAGAGGTCAGGTTGCAATTACCAATAATTTAATCACTCAGTCTGTTACTTTTTAATAGCACAGTTGAAGTGCTTTCATTATACTAGAACTACCTTCATATATCATACCTTGTTCTCTGTATTGTAGACATAAACCTTTCATTGTTTCTATTCATTTATTTAAAATTGTACATTATGTCAAGCAATTTAAAGAACATTCCAATAGACAAACAGACAACTTTGACAATGCAATATGACCAGAGAGAGGAACTGAGTTAGTTCAATAAATCACATTAAACTTTACTGTTTTAATTATTTTATTAACACACTTATAATACTATGAAGCTAAATTTTGTGTAAAATTTGTTTGCTCGTCGGGTAAGTAAAATTTGCATGTGGTGAAATAAGTTAATTTCTAGCCCTGTATAAGTAAAGATAATTTCATTTCACCCATTTTCTATTACAGGACTCACTTCATCAACAGCATGTCAACAGAAATGATGAAGTTACCATAGCAACTAAAATGTTGCAAGAAGCACCATCATACCTTACCAGTGATGCTCATATATTAGACAAGATTGAACACATTTCTAGAGTTAGATTCTCCCTGGCAGTTGTCACTAAATATATCCACAGACTGTATTGTACATCACAAAAATCTATGCCTAATCCGTCAGTCAGAAAACTTTTTGATGGTGCTGCCAAACTATGTGAAGAAAGTGAATCCCCATGGCCTAGGTAAATTTAGTTTTTTGTCAAGGTTACATTAAAAGCAAATATTCTAATGAAATTTATTTTAGCATTGCAAAAAAACAACAACAAAGAAACGTGAAGAAAAGCATTTGAAAAGAAGTCAAATAACAATTTTAGACAATTTATAAAATTTAAAAATTTTTTACAAAAAAGAATTACAGTTAAAACTTGATTTTTTTTTAACATAGTTTGTACTCAAGTACCATAGAAGACCAACTGTGTCCATGAGGTGACTGAGATTATATGGTAGTTGAACTTTCTTGTCTTTGGAATCCGTGCCCATCACTACTAAAGATTTGAGTTTGATTCGTGCACATTGCAAGGTGTATTCATTTAATGCAGGTTGATGTTATAATTTTTGTCATTGACTTGTGCCACGTCTGTTGTTTTCCCAGGGTACTCTGGTTTCCTCCAACAATTATACTGTCCACATAATATGACTGACACATTATCGAAAATGGCATAACAGCCATAACATATTTTCATAGTCCTGTAATTTTCATAAAAGTAGTCCCCTTCCATTTTCCTTCTTATTGGTGACGTAATGGTTAGCGTGTTCGAGAGCGGTAGATCATGGGATCGAGCCCCATTTGGTTCAAACCAAATACTTTAAAATTGGCATTTATTGCTTCTCCACAAAGCATGCAGCAATAAGGAGAAAGAGCAAAGACTGGTTGGCTCGAAATCAGAATAATATGTCCGAGCGGAGTGACGTGTATACCCGCAGACTGTTGTTTCAGGGAGCTAGAACTATAAAAATCCAATTCAGCGTGTTGGTTTAGAACAAAGCGGACCTCATCATCATTTCATTGCAAATTAACTTGTTCTTACCATGATATAGCTGAAAAATTGCTGAATTGGCATTAAAGAACTGTCAATCACTCACTCCCTATCGAGCCAGATTTCAGATGCACTAAGATGCACCAGTACCATTTAAGAGATATCTCTCCTCTTATAAAGCTATTTTTTCATTGCAGAAGGGATTGCATTATAAGACAGTGACTACTGAATAAAAAAAAGCAAAGTTTTTTTCTTTATGTATAAATGTATTTAATATACAATTCCAATCTAGAAGGCACAAGTGGCTCTAATGAACAATATTTATGTCGGGATGTAGAAATTTAACAAAAATAACCATTTGGTACCAAGTTGTTCTATTTTGTAACATGACGAGCAGGAGCAGTCATCACTGTTTATTGTGCACTCCTATTATACATTTTTAGCATGCTGCAATATGTTTACAGTACCAAATTATAATTTTTACTAGCTTGTGCTTGACATGGCTACACATTTAATTTTTACATGTGTATTACAATATTATTAGTAACATTAAAAGGGTCAAATAAATTGTGAGTAAACTTACTATAAATTGCATGTATATATAAATTATATGATAATGTATACATAAAAAATATATGTAGTAGCATGAGGAGCAGGAGCAGTCATGACAAATTTAAACCGGGTGTTAATTGACAATTTAGTGGAAATGTTTGATATTAATTGTGTAGTTAGTAGTGTGCTGCTCATAGGCAAAAAATATAAAGCATGCAGCTGCGGGTGGGGGGATCGTAGGAATGATCTTTGGCCCTTTATAGGACCCCACCTTCACCTGTTTTAGTTTTAGTATGTTTTAGCAAGAGAATAAAGAATTGGCCACGATAGGTGGCCCAAATTTTTCCAAACTGAGAGTTTGTTTTAATTTATATATTGGCGAACAGAGCTGGCTGCATGCTTGGAAAACAAAGGGAATTAGCTTGTTGGTTTTGGAGCGGGAGCATAAATTTGAGTTATTTTAATGACTCTTTTATGCGACACGAACCCCCTTTATGTTGCCTCATATTCTCTCATATAGATCACTTGATCAGTGCGTGCATTGGTCACGTGACCACGCACTGTGGTCATTAGAATTACACGATAATTGAATACAGATGATAATTTATTGATCTTGTACAGTTGTCCGTTTAAGAATACCGCCCATTCCCCATCCACCACCCTTAACTTTATATTACTAAGTGTAGTTAGTAGGACTTTTTTATTTTTGTAGTATCATAGTTTTACACTTATGTTTTATTGTACTAGTCTAGATGTTATGTCAGCAATATTTTGTTCTGGTGTAGGGCCCTTTATAGGACCCCACTTTTTAACTTCATATTATTAAGTTTAGTTATTAAGACTTTTTTATGGATAGTATCATAGTTTTACAATTATGTTTTATTGTATTTGTTGGATTTATGTCAGCAATATTTTGTTCTGGTGTATGGCCCTTTATAGGACCCCACCTTCACCTGTTTTAGTTTTAGTTTTAGTATGTTTTAGCAAGAGAATAAAGAATTGGCCACGATAGGTGGCCCAAATTTTTCCAAACTGAGAGTTTGTTTTAATTTATATATTGGCGAACAGAGCTGGCTGCATGCTTGGAAAACAAAGGGGATTAGCTTGTTGGTTTTGGAGCGGGAGCATAAATAGTAGTAATTAAATGAATACACCTCATATAATAATTGAATAATCGGTAGACTTCAAATGAAAATTGTTGGTCCCTTTTATTTCAACATAGCGAGGTTTGACTATATATTTTATTTTAATTTCAGGAGATATTTAGTAAAACAGTTATGTAGATGTTATGGTATAGACAGTTACCAAACAGTTCTTGCCAAAAGTGATGCAACTTATCTACAATGGATTCGTCTACCTGAATTAAAAGGAAACAAGGTAATTTGGACATAAGTTCCAGCTAACCAAATATCTGAAGGCCACACCTGACAGGTGTAAGTTATTCCTAACCTGTTGGGACAACAAAAGTCAGCAGACAAAAACAGAAATTGTCTTTAAAAAAAAAAAAAAATCCCATACCATGTCAAATGTTACACAATGTTGTTTAACAGTTTTTTTTAGGGTAGATGACCCCCCCCCCCCCCTTAAGAGTTGGTGTATTTATCCATTGATCAAAATGTATTTTAATGTAATTTAGAGCCAAAAGGGGGAAAATAATACATTATATTCTACATAATGTTTGTTTTAGCAGATTAAACCCAAAATCCAGTTGATTTCGGAAGGAAACCATGCCCATTTTTAATGGGGATAGAAAAATGATTTCATTGCATTTTAGAAAACCCATAGGGTGTAAATATGTGAGTGACTTTGTAGTGTTGAAATTACATCAGATATTTTTATGTCGAGTCCATGTCATTACCTAGATTTGGACTCTCACATGTTGACAGGTTAGAAGTTTAACAAAAGATGGTAGGAACAAAATGGGATAAGGAAATCATATTATTAGGAGATATTTTCAACATTATTGCACTATAAATGTAATATAGTGTTTCCTCGTTATACAGTCCCTCTTTAATATGCCACCCTCACTTTTTGCCATCAAAATGCAAAGTCCAAATTTAACAAAAAAACATGTAGTTTATGTATAAATTTCTCCCTAGATATATTGTCACCCTAATTTTTCGTCATTGAAATTCAAAATCCATGTTTAATTTTCAAAAATTATGTAAATCTGTGTGAATTTCTCCTTCAATATATTGCCACCTTCACTTATCAAAATATAGCTTGTCCCAAAAGGTGGCAATATAACTGTAAGACATATTTTTTTCCGGTGGAAAGAATTTAATATTAAATTTTATGTTACGGTAAATATTTCATAATAAAAATACTTTCCATTGCTATAAAAAGTATCCTAGTGTACAATAAACAGGTACATAATATTATTTCCGACGCTGATTATTAAATCATGAGACCAAAGATTTGTATAGTAGAAATCATCTGTAATATTATTTCCGACGATTAATGATAAATCACCTGTTCCATCAAATGAGATAATCCAGATAATATTTTATGCTAAGGTATGTAATATTATTTCCGACGCTGATTATTTATTAGTGTAGAAGGTAATGAAACTACTTTCCATTGCTATAAAAAAAAGTATCCTAGTGTACAATAAACAGGTACATAATATTATTTCCGACGCTGATTATTAAATCATGAGATGCATCTGTAATATTATTTCCGACGATTAATGATAAATCACCTGAACCATCAAATGAGCTAATCCGGATAATATTTGATACTAAGGTATGTAATATTATTTCCGACGCTGATTATTTATTAGTGAAGAAGGTAATGAAACGGAGAGTAAAAATTAAATTTTATGTACTCCTAAACCAAAGCGGCTGAGGAAAAGTAACAAAAGAAAGTCTTATAAATATTATTAAAACATTGTAATTGTAATGATTTATATATATATTTTAAAAATAACTGCAGTAATAAAGAAGTATTTCACTAGTATTAAGTACATATTTATTTGCAGCAATGTTAATTAATTATTTGAGAAAATTAATAAACTTATAAAATCAGATTATTTCCTCTATAATATTTTTTCCGGTTGAAAAGTTATAATGTGCAATATTATCCACGGATATATTTCAATATTAAATTTCTTCCACCTCATCTGGAAAATATATAATAGCATTGGAAGAAATTTAATATTGAAATATTGTCCAAGGATAATATTTTATATTAAAAATAATCTACCAGAAGGAATATTATGGAGGATAAAATAAAATGTTACATAACAAGGATGTATTGTATTTCTATTTCATCAATGATTTTCATAAATTAAACAAGATAAAACGTGTGAAGCTTTATGATTAATCAGCTACTAAAACAAACAAATTTACCTGCTAATATATTTTTCAGGTAGAAGAATGTCATGACAGATATATTGTGATTGGAGATGAGTATACAGAACTAAGAGAGACTGTTGTTACTACTGCACTGAATGAAAACAGTGAAAAACTAGAACAGATGCTACAGGTATAAGTTATAGTTGAAGTGAAATCAGTGAAAAACTAGAACAGATGCTACAGGTATAAGTTATAGTTGAAGTGAAAACAGTGAAAAACTAGAACAGATACTAAAGGTATAAGTTATAGTTGAAGTGAAAACAGTGAAAAACTATAACAGATGCTTCAGGTATAAGTTATAGTTGAAGTGAAAACAGTGAAAAACTAGAACAGATCAGCTCATCTGATTCAAAAGGAACTGAGAATATGGATCTACAGATCATGAATAGGCGGCCATCTTTCTTATGTGAAAGTCATATTCCCTTTGTCAGAGCAGTGACTGTTGAATACAGGTTTGGCTGTATATGGGGGACAAAATGAAGCAAACATCCAAAATCTTAAATATTTTATTTGAAATCTGATATTTGAGTGTTTTTTCATTGGATTCCTTATGGTATTTCCTGCCTGTGTTTTTCAAATAGATTTGACCTAATTTTTATGGTTTCTGTGATAAAAGGGTTCAAAGGGAGCCAAGATGAAACAAATATTTAAAATGGAATGATACTTGTTTTGTCTTCTACTATAGTTATATATTGACTATAGTATTATGAAAATAATTTTTAAACAGTGATGGTAAACAATTCCACTAATATCAACAAAGCTCAAATCTGATTGATTGATTGATTTTTGGTGTTTAATGCCACTTTCAACAATATTTCAGCTATATCATGGCGACCAGTTTTAGTGGTGGAGGAAGCCGGAGTACCCGGAGAGAACCACCGACCATGGGCAAGCAACTGGTAAACTTTATCACTTGCGGTTGCGAGTCGAGTGCACCCTTTTTTGTAATTTACAAAGCCGGGCACGAACCCACGCCATATTTGTGATAGGCTTGTATGAGTTGTTAGATCCAGCGACCTAACTCATTGAGCCACCTGGGCCCCTCAAATCATTGAACACATAACATACTATGCCATATGCCAAAGGAAATGCATGTCTTGGCTTAGGGCAAGCACAAAAATATGGCTGGATTAAACCAATTAATTATATCCTAACTCCTGTTACCCATTTGATCATATGATTTCCAATGTTGTAATTCTTAGCATCTCATTTTTTTTAGAAACCTGATAATGAATGGCAGACAAGGATTATGTTGTTACTGGCTTTACACAGGGAGGTCACCATGGACAAGGTTTATGGTGGAGATCCAGAGAAGCTTACAGACAATGTATGTAAACGATTTATTGAGTGAACTGTCACTGTATGTATTATGACAATTCACATATTTTCACAGACAATGTATGCAATGAACTGTGCTGTGAACAGTGTATTGTTGTAATCCTCAGAAGTTCAGTCAATATGTGCTGTGAACAGTGTGTATTATGACAATCCACTAAAGTTTACAAACAATGTGTACAATGATCTGTTCTGTGAACAATATATTGCTATAATCCACACACCAACCACTATCCTGCAGCAAGTTTAACTCATTTATTTGTATCCAGTATATGTTTACCTTGCTACAGATGGGAATAAAACTCACAACTTTAGTGGTATTGATTGCATATGTAGCTGTAAATCCAACTAACATGTGATTAGTTCATGATGAAAAACAGTCCAAGGAATCTACAGTTGGTTGATTGATTTGTTTGATCGATGTTTAAAGGAAAACTCCATGGTCTTAACAAGTTAGCGTGAATATTTAAATGACATTAACTAAAAGACATTTGTGTTAATGAATGTTAAAAATAATATACCGTAAGGTAGAATTTGGTGATTGAAGTTGCCTGTTGAACCAAACAATGGGGGTCACCATTTTTCAACACTCTACAATGTGAGGAGACAAGGGACATAATCCATTCTCGGATTATACCTAAAATCAAAGCTCTTCCGAAAGAGCTGTGACGTATTAGTGCCGGTATCGTATATTATATCAGCATTGATCAGTTGCAATTTTATCATTAAAAATTATGTAAATCGTAAAATAACGTTGTATATTTATCTTTTGATATTTACAAAATCATTATGACTTCATGTTAAGCATTTTATTGCACTAACGAAATTAAAAGGGAATATGTGAGAAGAATTTTTTTTTGTAATTACCCTTGTCAACACATCGACCAGTGACCTTGAAAAACACAGGAAAGTACGACAGCATTGGGGACAAAAAAGAAAAAAAAAGCATGTGTATGCATAAAATGAGTTAAAACTGACAGTTATTTAAACTATACGGCCAATCACGTAAAGCATGAAATTCTCTAAGATGAAATTATACGTAGACCCTCCCCCCTCCCGATACAAATAAACTCATTGTTTTATGAAAATGTAACATTGGATGGGAATATTAAGAAAAAAAATTAGAACGATATACGATTATAAACATTGTATTGCAGTTGATCTTATATTAAAATATAACCAAACGGGCACGATGTTCGGAAGAGTCAGATACATGTTATTTATTCAACTAACATGATCCGAACCTGTGACGTCACATGAATAGGTGTCATGACCGCTTACACTACAACAGGAAATTCCAAATATTCACATTTTTAGTTGGGTATATTAATGGTTTTTTTTTTTAATAAGGGTGCTTTTTTATTCAACTAACATGATCCGAACCTGTGACGTCACATGAATAGGTGTCATGACCGCTTACACTACAACAGGAAATTCCAAATATTCACATTTTTAGTTGGGTATATTAATGGTTTTTTTTTTAATAAGGGTGCTTTTTTTTTAAATAATAAGTTATTTATGAATAAAAAGTTATAATGAATTGAATTAAAACAACTTTTCAACTGACTGGAGTATTCCTTTAACACCTACATTAGCAGAATTTCAGCTATTTTATTTCGTGGACAAAATTTCTGAAGTTGAATGCATGTTACTTGTTGGGCTTTGGGAATCTAGTTGTAAATCCAGTTAACTTCCTGTTGACAGAAAATATCAAAAGGGGCAATCAAGGGAAAATTGTATCATTTTATTATTTAATTTAAAATATAAATTTCGATGGATTAATGTGATTTTATGCAGAATAAGCATAATATTAATGCATTGTCTTAAAATATAAAATTTGTGTATTTGGCGCAAAAGTGAGGAAAGTCTCAATTGACCTCACTTTTATCCTAGTTTTTACGTCTCATACTCATAAACTTTATATTTTAAGGCAATGCACTAATATTGTCTATTTCTTTTTAGATGTTGTTAGTTTACTTTTAATTTTGCAGATTGTGTTAAAATAATCTAGTGTCTCTTGTATCAAACTTTGACATAGAAAAAAATGTTGTTTCATGCTTTTTCTGTTTTTATCTTGCAGGCTAAAGCATTAATAAGTGAATTTGTAATGAATTGTGCTCTGATCAGAAATAAGGTAGAAATAATATTTTTATAATTGTGTTTTTCACCTACTTCAGAGAGTAAATATTCAGGACATTTTCTTGAGAAATTATCAAATATTTTGTAAATCACAATTTAATGCAAATATTTTTAGTTAAAATAACAGAAAGTATATTGAAAGGATCTGTTTTATGAAAAAACATATATCATGAAAAATAATTACTTGATTTTGGTTGTGTAACTGTCCTTTTGAATTAGTGCTACACTTTATATATCTCAGATACATAGATTAGTAGACTATTTTTAAACAACATTTTTAGGAGTTTGCAAATCATATTTTAAATAATACTGTATGGAGACTACATGGAAATATTGTGCCAAGGATGGACCTGGCTCAACAGAATATCTCCTGTTTACTGACACATTTTCTTGTACTGATGGTGGAACTTCCAGGGAAGACAACTCTGCTTACCCCATTACAAAATATGGCTCTTCAACCTCAGGGCATGGTGGTAGGTATCAACATCTGGTCCACACAAAACATAATATTAGAAATGGTTAACAAAAAGCTGCCCAGAAAACAATTTCATAGTTTGTGTGCCCTGAAAATAGATACTTATTATCACCCCGCGATAGGGGATATAGTAATAGCGGCCTTCTGTCTGTCTGTCCATCCGTCACACTTTCTTGTTTACGCGATAACTTAAGTAAACATGGATAGATTTGAATAATTTTTTGCATATGGCTTGTAGTTATCATTATCTTGGATGGGTTCTAACATGGAAATATTTGAAGCAAGGGTTTTGGGGGAAAATCTTAATTTTTGGTTGAAAAATCAACAATTTTGAGAATTGAATCTTGTTTATGCGATAACTTGAGTAAACATGGATAGATTTCAATAATGTTTTGCATGTGGCTTGTAATTATCATTATTTTGGATGGATTCTAACATGGAAATATTTGAAGCAAAGGTTTTGGAGGAAAATCTTAGTTTTTGGTTGAAAACTCACCAATTTTGAGAATAGTGTTTTGTTTACGCAATAACTTTAGTAAACATGGATAGATTTGAATAATATTTTGCAAGTAGCTTGTAATTATCATTATTTTGGATTGGTTCTAACATGGAAATATTTGAAGCAAGTGTTTTGGGGGGAAATGTTAGTTTTTGGTTGAAAAATCACCAATTTTGAGAATTGTGTCTTGTTTATGTGATAACTTTAGTAAACATGGATAGATTTGAATAATCTTTGCATGTGGCTTGTAAGTATGTTATACATTAAGACTGCAAGGCTGCTTTCTATAAATATATAAAGCTAAATATTATGCAAGTGGGGGGGGGGGGATACGCCGCGCATTCATGCGCTAGGCGGTTCTTTTATTTTTTTTTGTGTAGTCCTTACGTTATACAAGTGTTTCAAGGACAAATTCAGGGGAGATCACCTATTTTGTAATTTAAATTCTTTACATATTTTCAAGACCGCATCAGTGGTTTAATGGTTAGTGTTCACCTCAAGTGTGGTAGATCCTGGGTTCAAGCCCTGGTCGGGTCAAACGAAAGACTACAAAATTTGTATTTGCTGCTTCTCTGTTAAGCACATAGCATTAACGGGTAAGAGCAATGACTGATAATGTGTCCGAGTGCCCACAACCTGTTGTTTTAGTGAGCTAACACTATAAAAATCCAACTGGGCATGTTGGTCTACTACAAAGCTGATATCATTATCATCTTATGGAACTATCACTTGTTCCTTTCCATGTTATAGCTGAAAAATTGCCTACTTGGTGTTAAGCAACAATCACTGACTCGCTCCATTGAAACAGAAATTTTATTGAAATAAGATAACAAATGCATGTAAATTTGATATTTGACAAAATATTTGCTCTTCTTTTTTTTAATGCAAAAACTGATTTGAAGTCTTTGAAGAACAACAAATGATGGTAACATTTAGAACTTTTGTAAAAAAAAAAATTGTTTGTGTTTTAGAATTCATTTTTTCCCACAATGCCTCAGGATGATTTATCAGAAATTAAGGAAGCCATTTTGGCAGCTAGGAGACTTCATCCAGGTGAAAACCCAGTGCTGTACGGTAAGTAATTTCTTATATACAGTCAAAGTTCGTTCCCTCGAACTCGGATAGATCGAATTTTATGGATGGCTCAAACTTATTTGAAAGTCCCGTCAATTTTCCTTATATTTCTAAGTAAAAAAAACACTCGCTCAAACACCGATACCTCGAACAGTCGAACTCAACAAATGGTCCTGTTAATAATAAAATAATGAGTTTTACCATGCCAAGCTCGAACATTGCTATTTAATTGACGGATGTACGTTACGGTTGAATGTGCCTACAGCAAGGTGTGATAAAATTACAATTATTAAATAATTGGAGTTTATCACGAATCTTATCTATCATACTTGTTACTGGCTTCAGCCTTTTCCCAGGCTACAGTTACCAGATGGCTGTGATGTAATACTGTGTATTACAATTCGGTTTGTGTGCTACGTCATCAGTCAAATTCTTTGTTGCATAGGCTGCAGACTTATAGTAATTTTGTTGATTCAAACTTTGACTTGCGCAATTATTTTATTGGATTTTTATTATCACATTAATTTCACGATTATTCTTTTCTTGGATGTATTAGTCACTGAACATATATCGAATTTGTGACATTTACAGTCAGTCAATATTCATGAAGTGAACGTTCGTCTCGCTTTCATTTTTCAATTTGACAATGGCTACCAGACGCCGTGCGTCAATAAGAAACCATTTGGACTCATCTAATCCTGCAAACTGGACTTCCGCAGAAATGAAGGTCGAATTGAAAAAAATTGGAATCAAAATTAACGAAAACTTATCAAATAAACAATTACGTAGGATTTATTTGGACAATAAGAAAAATAATTCCAATAATGTTGGGTCCGGTGCTGAACAAGTTGATGCAGCTCAAACTAACGATGCTTCGGTGAATTCAAGTGGTTTAGTTACAGATACAGAAACAATCCGTGACAACTTACAACCGTCAATTAATTCATCGCTTACCAATATTAATCTGGATACCGACAGTACAAGTGCGTGGATGAATCTACATGGGACAAAGCCTAGTACGTCTGCGCATGGACATAGCGCATTTCCGCCCAGCTCAAATCAAAACAATAACATTGAGTGCTCACTTTTATCGAACACTATAGCCCTATGTCAACAGGCTCTCGCAGGTGTGTCAGGTCAAACTGACAAATTTAACTTACACACAGCTATGAACGCTTGCCAACAACAGACAACTTCGTTTCCGCTACATTATCAACAGAGGTCACCGATGTTGGGAGAATTTGGAAGCGGTGCTTTCCGTCCCTCAGTTCCCTTGTTTTCAACTTTAAATCAGCAGCAAACAAAATTCGGTTATCCAGCTGCAGTATTTTCTGGAGTAGATATGGTCTCCCCTGAGATACGTTCAAAAATTATTGCAGGTAAAGATATCAATCTTAACATTTTGCATCTGTCTAGTTATGAAACTCCATCCAAGCAAAAGAACAAAGACAACGACGATCGTCTAAAGCGCAATCTAGCATTAGATGAATTTATTACTGCCTTTGGTCGATATAAAAAAATTATGTGTTTGGCTTTTCCAAACAGAGCTGAAGAGCTAGATGCTTATTTAGCTCATATAGTTGAAACTGCAAGAGTTTGGCCCCAGAAATTCTATGAATACCATAAAATGTTTAGCTCGAAATGTGCTATAATGTTGCAGGAGCACAACATCAAACTCGACTGGTCTCTCGGAGATCCGGATTTGCGGCAGTTAGTGTGTGCAGGTTCTAGGGTCAATATGTACAATTTGTGTTCTTCAACACTGCATAGTGCATCTATGTGCCCTAACATTAATTCTAGAAGTAACCAGTCTCAATATTCCAGGGGTCCCATCTTCTACTCAACTGTTAGATCGATATGGGAGAGATGTCATGTTTTATGACGGGGTGCAAATATGTAACAATTTTAACCATCCCAAGGGATGCAGTAAACCGTACTGCAGATACAGTCACATTTGTAAATTGTGTAAACTTCCTGGCCATGGAAAATTTCAGTGTTCTGGAACCAGGCACATGCAAAACAATAAACAAGCAGAATCAAATGGCAGTAAAGATGGAAGCAAACAACCTTATGCTAAAACTAAATGACTAGTAGAACATGAACTTGGTTGCAATGTAGAGCCATCAACACAAATTAGCATAGATCAGTTAGAATTTGAACTAAAAAATCATCCTGATAGGTAAACTACTTTTTAAATAGCCTTCGTTTTGGTTTTGACATGCTAGTATCTAATACTGATATACCTACTTATGAATGTAGGAATGCGTTGTCAGCTAGAAATAATCCAGATATTGTAACTAGATTATTGCAAGAAGAAATTGACAAAGGTTTTATTAGAGACCCTTTTTCTAAGCCTCCATTTAAACAGTATAGAGTAAGTCCTTTATCGTCTCCACATAATAATGACGAGCATCAGAGTGTTAATGATCTTATTGATAAAGAGCTTTGTTCTTTAAGTTATATTAAGATTGACGATGCTATAAAAGTAATTCAGGAATTTGGTAGGGGGAGCTTGTGTTGCAAAGTGGATATCTTAGATGCTTTTAAACAGCTTCCTATTTTGAAAGAGCAGTGGCACCTTTTTTGTGTCCAGTGGAATAATAAGTATTACCACTTTGTTCGCTTGCCGTTCGGATGTAGATCAATCCCACGCTTATTTAATTCATTGTCCACCAGCATTTGTTGGATTGCACAAAGTAATTACAATATTTCAGTCATTTTTCACCTGCTTGATGATTTTTTAACCATCGATAAACCTGATGAATGTGGAGAGCGAACTATGGCATTACTGAGTTTGATATTTAACAAATTAAATATCCCTTTATCTCCAAAAAAGACAATTGGACCAGTATGTGAACTAGAATATCTTGGCATTATTTTAGATACTATTAACATGCAAGCAAGACTTCCTTTAGACAAAGTGAAACAAATAACTGAATATATTTCTACAATTATTCATAAAAAATCATGCACAAGAAAGGAGCTTGAACAATTACTTAGACATTTAAATTTTGCCACACGTGTTATTCCTTCTGGCCGTGCTTTTGTAACATATTTGTATAAACTTATGGCATCTGTAAGAGATAGCTTTCATTATATTCATTTAAATAAGGAGTGCAAGTCAGATCTTAAAATGTGGTTGGAATTTCTATCTACATGGAATGGAATAAACTTATTTTATGAACCTCAGTTAACATCAGCTGCTGATATGCATTTATATACGGATGCCGCTTCTACTAAAGGCTTTGGTGGCTTCTATCTAGGAAAGTGGTTTGATGACACTTGGCCGAAAGAATTGCCCGACATTTCTGATAAAACTTTGTCAATGGCCTTTTTGGAGTTATACCCCATTGTGGTGGCAGCTGTGTTGAGGGGAAAATACTGGTCTGGGAAAAGAATTTTATTCCACTGTGATAATCTAGCAGCTGTTCAAATTTAAACAAAAGGCCGATCTAAAGAGCCCATTATCATGAAGTTAATGAGACGACTTGTAATGTGTGCACCAACTTATAATTTTGCCATTTATAGTGAACATTTGCCGGGCAAACTTAATTTTTTAGCTGACTCTCTCTCTCGCTTTCAGATAGAGAAATGTCGACAGTTGGCCCCAGATTCAGAAGCAACAGCTACACCATGTCCCAGACTAGAGGAGATAATCTGGACACTGCCATAGACAGTTTAAAAAGTTATGCCGTTGCGGATTCAACAAAAGCCTTATACAGTGTTGGATTTGAACTGTATGTGAAGTTCCTTCAGCTGCAAGGACAAAACTGGTCTCAAGAGCAGCTACCGCCAATTTCAGAATACTTGTTAATGCGGTTTATAGCCTTTTGTGAAACTCAAAAGCATCTGAGATATTCCACCATCAAATCCTATTTATGTAGCATACGTTTTTTCTACTTACAAAAAGGGGGTTTCAACCCATTAGAAAACATTTTTGGTAAACCCTTACCAAATCTTAGAATTGTATTGATGGGTCTCAAGAAAAAACATTCC